>RJWJ010026919.1:0-22629 GCA_004363605.1 Indri indri
AGCTGAGAGATGGGTGGTGAGTGACAATGAGTAGGAAGAACTGAGTGCTTTCTAAGTCCCCAAATGTTGGGCTTGCTAATCGTCATGCATAAGACCTTGGTCCCCTGTCTCTCAAGAAAATGCACACTCGCTTCACCTAGGAGGAAAGAAGTGCCCTTAGACATTTATCCTACACCTCAAACCAAAGTAGGCTCTCTGAGCAGTCTAGGTTTTCTTATTGACCAGGCTTCAGACTCCGTCTGACTCTGGCTTCAAAGAGAATTCATCTCAGTGAGCAGAGGAGAGAGGAAGAAATCAGTCATTGGCTTTCAATTGCCCTCTACCTTTTATTCTTAATTGAAAAAGTGCCTGGCATTCGAATGTTTTACCTAACATTAGACCTAAAGAGGAAGTACAAATAAAAGAGTCTGAGCCATGATTTGGAAAATTGAGGTGCATAATCTTTTTTTATGAGCCTTCTTTTTAGCAAGTGAGATCTCCCCACATCCAGAAAAATCTCTTCTTGGTTGCCTCCTTGGCTACAAAGCTATGTATCTTCTTTTTAATGGTCTCCTCATTTATCCTCAGTGGGTTTCTGCACCCCTGAGCTTCAGTCTCTTTGGTTATCGGCAAACCACAGGAACCTGATAACTTTGGAAGCAGCACATTCCAATTAGAAGTCACCTATCTTCATAACTTTCTGCCGCGGAAGAAGAAAACGCTTTGGCAAAGATAAATGATTCTGGTTTTCCTTCAGACCCAACATCCATCTTGGCAAAAACTAAAACCAGTGTGGAGGAATTAAAAACAAGGCACAGAGGTTAGATGTTATTCCTGCAGAGGAAAGTCTGAGAAAAAATGTGCCCGATTCTTTGAAGAACAAGATGTTTTGATTTTTCGTCACATCCACTGCCCTTTCTTTCTTCAGAGAAATTTCTCCTCCCTGCCTTCCTTTCCTTGCTTGAATGTTTATCCATCGAAATGCTCAGTTATTGAAACCAATAACAAATCTCGAACATTGCTGTTGGCTAGAAACTTCTGAGACAGAGACTTTCTTCAAAACACAAGCATGTGAACTTGCCCATTGCCAGGCAGTACCACAGACCCCATTAGAGCACAAAGAGAAAGAAACATGTTTAATCAAAGAGCTTTTTGCCCACATCCTCCCCTCTCCCCTGCTCAGTGTTTTGAATCTGCTGAGTGTTGTGTCAATGTTGGTTCCTAAGTTTGTGGTTTGTCGGAGGGGTTCAAAGGCATCGTCTGATATTTGAATGTAGTATAACTCCATGGAATGTCTTGATCGCATCGCTCAGAAACAGGCTCTACCATGAGGCCACAGGTCAAGGATTGAGTCCAGAAAAATAAAAGACCGACCAGATTCTTTGGGTAACTTTGCTCACAGCCACAAGCTTGAGGAAGTAATCTTTGTGTTGCTTGGTTTTTTCCTGCTCCTTCTTGGATGCATTTGTGTGGTCAAATCTTCCAAGATAACTGGTCTCAGAGCCCCAGAACTTGATAGTAAAACTTACTCTGGAACAGAGAAGTTCCCAAGGTATGGGCTACAGAGAACTTTAATATATATTTAAAATTCACTGCATATTCACCCAGGACTGACACTTAGAACTGAATGCCAATAAGTCTACTGGGACCCTGGTAAGAATATTATAGGGAAGGGCTACTAAAATTCTTTGTAGGGTCAAATCGATGTTTAATACTGAGTCAAAGATGAGCCAACAGGGATCTGAGATGCACACACAGAATCCAGAAAGATCACGTGGCTTGCCTAGGGGTATTTCATAATTGGTAGTGCTGATGGTGGTGATGGTGATGGTGGTGATGATGATGATGGTAACGATGGAGACTAGATTCCCAAATCTGAGGTTTTCTAGCACCTAACTCTTAGTACCTCAACCTGCTATGTTTCAGCAGAGGATGCTAGAGATCAAAAATGACTTGTAAGAGAGCACGCAGAATGTTACAAGGATGATGTCAAGTTTTAATATTTAGTGTATCAAGTTTATTGTACTTTTTCCCAATAAAAATCATAATCACTTATTGAAGCACATATGAAAAGTATACAAAAGTACAAAAGAGAAGTAAAAAGTATATCTGGGAGGTGAGATTTCAGGATATGTTTGCTTCTAATTTTTAATAGGTATGTTTTAACGTGTTGATTTTATTTTTACAATCCAGAATTTAAAGAGAGTTTAGGATGACAATAAAGCGCTCATTTTAATGCTTTACTGACACTATAATATATATAGAATTTATATATTTATACAAAATTACTCCGATATTGTAGAGGAGAAAACTGAGGGTCTAAGTAACTTGCCCCGATATCCCACAGCGCAGAAGTGGCAGAGCCGGGATTTGAACCCGTATCTCTCTAAATCCACAATCATGTCCATATCCAATGTATGATACTATTTCCTGGGGATGGCCCTTTGAATCAACATGGAAACACTGTCCCGGGCAGGGATGACAACTCAAGAAGTAAATAAGCCTTACAGCAGGTCTTCTGGTGGTTTCTGTAATTCAAGCTTCTCCAAGCACCTCATCCTGAGTTTTGTCCCAAAGCAGACACTGCTTTGGCAAGATTCTAGTGAACTTGGGATCTAGTCTTTCTGGAATCATAGACACTTAAGAATTGGACAAGTTCTTGGCAGCCTTCTATTCCAAACTCTATCCTTCGTGCAGAAATTCCTTCTTAACATTGCAGGTAAATGCTCCCCACTTTGTTCTTGAACACTGCCTTGACAGGGAAATAGCTGTGTGTGTGTGTGTGTGTGTGTACACGCATATATAACTATACGTATATATATATATTTTAAAGAATGCTGCCTTCTTAAATCTCTACCACATGTTGAGCCCAAATTGATTTCCCATGTAAACTTCATCAATTATACCATCTGAGGTTCTTTTTTTCTTCAGTAACACGACTCTCTAAAGATTTGTGGGCAGCCATCTGCTGTCCCCAGTATTGACACCACAAACTACTTCATCTGTGTGTCTTGATTTCTGGGATCCCTTCCTGTATCAGGACTTCCTTCTTTTTTATGGCTGAATAATATTCCATCGTATGGAGAGGCCATTTTATTTACCCATTCATCAATGGGTGGGCATGTGGGTTGTATCCCCTGAGTTATTCTGACCTTATTATTGGGGAGCTTTAGTAACCCAGGCCCTCAAGGTGTAGTCACATCAGCTGTGATGAAACCACTTCTTCATCCTATGTTTTGGCATCGGATTAAAAAATACAAGTGAGCTTAAGTTCAACACTTAACGCTTTACATGGCAATATTTCGAATTGTGGATTCTTTTAAAATCATCCAAATTGGAGGTGTTCTTTCCAGTTTGTTGCCATCTCTAAACAGGGCTGCCTTCAGGGTCATTATTGGTGATGAGGTAGACAGAGGAGTGTCCAAGGACAAAACTTGACAGCAAAACAGTGTTTTGCCGAAGTCAGTTTCCTGGACATCTACTTCCATGAGGTATTTACAGCCGTCAGGAAAAGGGGAGCTGTCCACCAAGAGGGCGCAAACCACTTCAGTCCCTTTGTCTGTTTCTATCCAGTGACCAAAAATGCTGTTTCGGAAGCCATGGGGTCCTGCAGGTTCGAGGAGATGGGAACACAGGGACCCACTGTCTGCTTGCACTTGGCCAGCTCTGGAGACTGTCCATGGGTCTCCCACCCCTGGGGGCTCAGTTACAGCAGCTGCCACTGGAGAGAAAGTCTCGAGTAGATAATGGCTTTCTGGAAAGAAGTTCCTCATTGTTTCTCTTTCTGGTTCTTGGGACGCATCTTCCATCATCCCATAGGAACCAGTCCCAGGGCTCCAGGTGACTTTGGCCCGGTGAGAAACGGCCATTGTTTTCCACCCAAGTTCCACGTCATAAGAATTCTTGGCTGAGCGGAGAAAGGGTGGGAGGGCGTGTGTACGCGACTGGAATCATCTGCCCGCCCATAGCACATTCACCCACCCCACTTTTCTTTACTTTGACGGAAAGAAAATTTACCCGACTGTCAGATAGGTCAACTTGGCCCTGGTATTCCCCAGGAGGTCTTTGTTTTATTTAAAGTTTAAATCAGAAGGGATCACACAGACGCTAAGTCCCCCGACTGTCTTTTTAAAATTTCTTGAGTATAAGATCAAAGATTCGGGACCTCAGGGGAAAAGGATTGAAGGGAAGAATAATGGCAAAGCATGGAGCGAAAGGTTCATGTGGCTTGGAAGGCAGGCCAGTTTAATACCTGCTTTTATTGTTATTGTTTTTGCCCACGTAGACCCCAAACATCTCCTCCTAGTTATCGAACAATCGCAACATTTGGAAAGTACTTTGTAGCAGTTTATAAATCGCCTGCACATCTATACATCCCTCCTCCTCTTTCTCCCCTTCCTGCCCTTCCTCCTCTTCCTCCCCTTCCTTGCTCTCTCTCTCGGCCTTTCTGTCTCTCCATCTCTTTCTCTGCATTTAGAGCCTTTTAATAACCCTTCAAAAGACATGAGGGATTTTTTTACAGATGAGGAGACTGAGCGTTGGAAAAAGAAAGAAACTTGCCCTCTCGCTAGTAAGGTGGCAGAGCTAAGCTTTGCTGGTTCCTGTGCTAGTATTTTCCTCTCTGCTCCACCAAGTTAACTCAGGAACAGAATACTGGCCCCTCTGGGCAGTGGGCTGGGGGAATCCGCTGGTTACTGGGGCAAAGACACGGACAGAAGCCTGGAAGGTCTGTCCGCCGTAGTTAATTCTTAATCGAGTGCACTGCCCTTCTTCATCCAAAACCAGCCACCTACAGACAATTATATGATGTAATTTTGTTTTCTTTGTCTGTTTGTCTGACCTGCTTATCTCACCTGCTTTCAAGTTAGCTTCTAAGCGTGCACATTAAAGGTGATTAGAAGACTTGGGGACATGCTCGGTCATTAGTTAATGCTTTAGAGAGGGTGTCGCTTCCAGCTCGGGGTTCCCGGGCTCTTTCCACCATACATCACTGACCGCCAACAGGCCTGCCCTGCCTCTCTGGCTTCCCTCGCCAGGGTCTGCCCCTGTTCGAGCTGCAGCTCGGAGGGGTCGGAGACGAGTTTAATTTAAAGACGAGCCCCCCTTGCACTGCCAAAGGAAATGGCGTGTCAGCTACATCCAAAATAGATACTGTTGCGCAGATATATGGACAGGGAGGTGAATGCCTCTCCTGCCATTCATTACCTGGATTGCCTTTAAATGTCAAAACAAATCCTTCTCCGGTCCTTCTCCAAAACTTAAATCATCAAGAGAGACAGGGTCAGCCTCTGCAGTTTGGAATGCCACAAGAGAGGGGGATGGGGGGACGATGGGGGTGGGTGGAGAAAGGTGTCTGTGCATCTTGGGGTCTGTGTGTACATGTCCCGAGCAAAGAGTTTCCCTGCTCCCTTCTGAAAGGCTGTTCAGACTGGAGCCTGCCCCTGCCGCCCTGAGACTGCGCAATTCCAGGCAAGTGCCTCTAGATGTATAAATATAGACGTGGATTTGTATAAAATTAACAATGCAGGCTATGCATGAATATTAACAGCTGATGTGAACATGAGTGGTGAGTGAAAGCATGACACAAATATGACAAAAGTGACACCAGTTGATAGTAGTCAATGCCTTCTCAGTGTGAGGTATCTGATGTTCATCTCATTGAATGCTAGAGCAACCCTATGAGGTTTATGATCCCATTTTACAGATGAAATGACTGAGGCTTGGAGAGGTTGAGCTACACATTTAAGGTTGCATGATGCTACCAAGTGGCGGGACTGTAAAGCACATAGTCTTAGGCTCAACGCTGGGTACATGATTGAAAAGCTCAAACTGTAGTATATTACGAGCGAAATGCAATGATTAGCTTATATCGGCATGGATGTTTTAAAGCCAAACAATACATAGACTGTAATAAAGAAAGTAATTTATGTTGATTGAAAAAAATCAGTGCATGCGTAGGAGGCTGGGAGCAAGAGCAAGACTCCCTGGCTTTGATTCTTGCTATTTCCTGACCACGTGTCCTTGGGAACATCATTAAAATTTTTACTCCTCGGTTTCCTCATCTGTCAAGTAAGGATAATAACAATATCTTTCTCTTAGAGTAGTCAAGAACATAAGATAAATTAATACATGTCAAGCACTTTAATAGTTTCCGATAGTTCCAAGATAAATTTTTAATTAATATTAGCTACTAGTAAGCACACCACGTATTTAGTTTATTCTGCTTTTTAAATCTTCTTTAATAAATAACTTTATGGCTTCCAAGTTAAAGAATTCTAAACTGTTGAGATTTTCCTGAGAATGTGTGGATGTCAGATAGACAGACAGGGAATCTGTTTTGCAGCATTTACATATTTAAAGAAATTGTTATATTCTGGGCTATATGTGTACATCTAAAAATACTGGTGTTTTACAAGTATAATTATAATTTAATAATTAAAAACATTTTAAAATGTATTTTAGAAGTACAATATAGCCCCAAAGTGAAAACAATCCAAATGTCCATCGACCGGTGGGTGGATACATAAAATGTGATTTAGTATATCCATACAACGGAATACTACTCAGCAATAAAAAGAACAGAGTACTAGTATATGCTACAATGTGGTTGAAACTCCAAAACTCCAAGTAAAAGAAGCTAATAGCGAAAGACTTCATACTGTACGATTCCATTTACACGCAGTGTTCAGAAAAGGCAAATCCGAAGAGACAGAAAGCAGATTAGTATCTGCCTGGGTCTGGCTGTCTAATTTTATCCTATGAGTAATCTTGCTGGGATAGCGCAGATGCTTCCATGCCGTGAACCTACCGCATTCTCTGTCTTGGACACCAGCCATGTCTGGAGCCAAGGACTCCACTGCCTAACATCCCAGAGCCTGCCCTAACTCCCTAAACCCATACTTGCTCAATCTTCCATCCCAAAGTTCAGGGTGACCTCACTCGGCAAGTTACTCACATTGGATAAGCTCTGGGTTAACCTTGAGTGCACCAAGCTGCGTTCCTGTGAAGTACTTTCACTGTGTCCCTCCAGCCTATCACAGATTCGGGATCAGAGAAGGTTTCATACACAGCCTGTAAAAGCAGATTTCTCAATCTGAGCACTGTTAACATGTGGGCTGCATGATTCTTCACTGGGGGAGGGGGGCCACGTTGTAGGATGTTTACCAGCATCCTTTGCTTCACCCCACTGGATGCCAATAGCGTCTACTGCCCCGCATCCCCTGGGGTGACAATCAAAAATCTCTCCAGATGTTGCTTAATGATCTCGGGGAGACAAATCACTCCCAGCTGAGATCCACTATGCTGGAGAAATCATCTCTTGTTTGTGTCTTCCCATCCCTGATCTTGGTGCTGTCAGGGAATTTGCTCACAGAATGAGGCTACTGGAATCTGGTTGGCCAATGGAAGATCCTCCTAAGGAGATATTTGCATTATTATTTAGGACAAAGTCACTTCCTCTTGGCAGATTCGTTAGCTACCACAATATATTAAGTTTTATAAAGAAAGCCCATCTATATTGTGTGATTTTTTTTTTTTTTTTTTGGAGACGGAGTCTCGCTTTGTTGCCCGGGCTAGAGTGAGTGCCATGGCATCAGCGTAGCTCACGGCAACCTCAAACTCCTGGGCTCAAGCAATCCTTCTGCCTCAGCCTCCTGAGTAGCTGGGACTACAGGCATGTGCCACCATGCCTGGCTAATTTTTTTTCTCTCTCTATATATTTTTAGTTGTCCAGATCATTTCTTTCTATTTTTTAGTAGAGATGGTGTCTCACTCTTGCTAGGCTGGTCTCAAACTCCTGACCTTGAGCAATCCACCCGCCTCAGCCTCCCAGAGTGCTAGGATTACAGGCATTAGCCACTGCGCCTGGCCTATATTGTGTGATTTTAAACACATTATATATTTTTTGCCTTAAAAAAATCAAACATTACAACTACAGATGATTTATACAGTGAAAGTTTCTGGAAACCCCATCCACTTAGAAAAGCACCATTAACATTTGGTCTATAGACTTCCATGCACACAGGGGCACACAAAAATGCAAGTATACATATATGTTTAAATAAGAAGTTACTATGCACACTCTTTAGCAACTTTTTCTCCCATGACAACAAGGTGTTTTAGCTTATTAGTCAGCTTTTGCCACAGCAATGCTGCATAACAAAACTACCCCAAGACTCAGTGGCTTCAAACAATCATTCATTCTCAGGCTTACAGGTCTGTGGGTCAGTTGCAACTCAGCCAGGCTAGGCAGGACTTCAGGCTCCACGTTGAGTCCAAGTGATCATCCAGGGAATGTGACCTGCTCCATGTGTCTCATTCCGAAGCCCAGGCTGAAAGAGCATAATTTTTTCATAGCATATAACCAGAGTGCAGGAGATGAAGACCAACTATGCAAGCACCTTCTAAGCCTGTGCTCACATTCCATCAGCCAGAATCCATTGGTCAAAACAGGTCATGTGGCCAAGCCTAGAGCCAAATTGTGGGGATACACATTTCCAACCACAGCAAGGGTGAGGATGTGTGATGCAGCCTCAGGGGAGTGAGTCATTGGGGCCAATAATTCAATCCACCGCATTGAGGCGAGAGGTGCAGACATGGAACGAGATCCATGTCTTACAATCTCCAGTTTCAGACCCTGCCTGGCATGACGCTCAGAGCCTCCTTCCTTCCACTCAACCCTCCATCTCACGTAGCTTAGTGGTCAAGATTTGCACCGACGGCCATAGAATCCCTAAAGAGACAAGTTATACAACACTGGGCAAGTTACTTAACATCCCTGTGCCTCAGTTTCCTCATTTTAAAAAGTGGAGGATAATAGTAATATCTAACTTGCAGGGCAGTTAGAACAAGATAATTTACAGCAGTTACCAGCATGCAGTATATTCTCAAAATTTGCAGATATTACAGTCATCTCAGTGTAATGCAAAAGCTACCTCACCCGAAATCAGAATGCCAGGAGTTACCTTCTGCCACTAACCAGCCCTGCACCCTGGAAACTGTCACACAACTTTCCTCATCTGTAAAATGCAAACAGCACTCCCTGACCTGCCTCTGTCCTGGGATGAATCGAAGAACCAAATGAGTGGATCAAAGCAAAGTTATTTTGTAACTACTCAACATACGTGTCTAATTATTATGCCTATTGTTCTTTGACTGAGCTTTTTTCTGACTCAAGAGTGTCCAACAAGTTAAACAGCCAGAATAATCCTCAAGATCTGGGCACCTTGAAATGAATAGTATACAATCAGGAGAAGAAGAAATTCCTTTTGCCTTCTCTGTAAAAGTATTCGAGAAACAAGGTTAGAAAACAAGCTCCAGCAATAAACTGTGCTAGCCATTACTATCAACTAGTTAACACAGATTAACTCATTTAATTCTCACAAAAATGCCATGAGTTGGAGAACCTCATTGTACACATGGGGAAACTGAGGCACACACAGTTTATAAGAGAAAAATGTGCCCTGCGATCTGCTACCTGAATGGACTGTCACTTGAGATGGTCTATACTGGTCAGTGTTCAATCTGTGAAGGAGAATTACCGTGAGGTCTGGGAAAAGGGGCGTGTTAATGGTTAAGTGCAGAAGGAGCTGGGGAGAGAAGGTCCAGGAAGAAGTTAGAAGATCCTAGAAGGAATCACCAACCAGCTAATCTGAGAAGCCATACATGTCCAGCAGCCAGGATGGGAATATCAAGAGAAAGCTTGTGGGTGGGAGGCAGAGGGGTCTTTGTCAATCCCCACCTCTGTGTAATACAGCTTCTGCAAGTCCAGCTCCAGGCTTCTGCTGGAGAGAGTTGGGAAACAGCTGCAAAGGAAACAGAGGAAACTGAGGACCCACCCACTGGGACCTGCTGACACCAAGAGGTCCTCCAAGGCTAATGGCTGCTGCTTCATTCTGCCCTTCCACTCTTCCACAAATCCAGTTTAGAGCCAGCTCTAATTTGAACCCCAAAGACCAAGGGGATTCTTAGAAACACAGTTCCAGCTTAACCAAGCTAATGCTCTACAAACCTCCACAAAACCCAAGAATGAATTTGTCAGCTCTATGAAGAACACACTCTGAGCCCTACTGCAAGGAGTTGAGCCTATAAAGAAGACATAAAGTGCTATTTGTGGCTTTTGCTTGCCATCTCGTGGGAGTGGCAAGACTTAGACGTATGAACTATTAAGAGATGCAGTACACAACCAAGTGTGTACAGCCAAGCCCCTGCATTCTGAAATGGAGGGGCCTCTGAAAATTTAACTTCTCTGAAGTTTTATTATCTTTGACAAAGACAAGGAAAAGTGAAAGTTGGCAGCGGGTAGATACCGGCATTCCCATGTGTGACAGGTTGAGTTGTTATTGGCATAGTTTATGACTTTCCCTATACCGGATATGCACATCCACACTCTTTGCCATGTGAGTTGGCACAACTTTCCACTACAGTGAGTGGACTGTGGTTCTCTGCCCCACTTTCATTAGTCTCAGCATGTGATTTGCTTTGGTTAATAAAATGTTAGTGGATGTGATGTGAATAGAAGCTGTAAATGCTTGGTCCTTATGCTCCTTCCATCCATCATGTCCGGAGTGGCCATGGGTCTGGGAAGGATGAGAGAGATGATAAATCCGACCTGATCCCAATCCTGAGATGGAGCCCTCCATGCAGAGCCCAGCCAAGATCGGCTGCACTGAAGTCAACTCCTAGATTCTTGAGCAAGGAATAAATGCTTGTTGCTTTAAACCATCACATTTTAGGGAGATTTGTGGAACACTGCATGCATTCTTGCGGCGACAGCTGACTAACATCTCATGTAACCCACTTAGTGATTGACTTGGAAAAACTTGAGATCTACTAAAATGTTATAATCCTCTTGTAAGAAAATTCAGGTGCAGAAAGTGACAGTTCAGGGAAACAGACAGAAATACATGTGGGTGGGTCACCAACATCCACTTTTTGTCAAAATCACTTAGTTGAGTTGTGGGATGGGGGAAAGTATCTTTAAAACAAGCACCCTGATTTATAGGGGTCTCCCTCAAAAATATTAATATTATAGACCCTCAGACTAAGATTTCTTCATTACATTTATTGTTATTAATAGTTGAGTTATGCCTGCTGTAGAAAACTAGGAAAAAAATAAAATGATGAAAAAAATTTAAATAACCTGATTCTACTACCCAGAGATAACTTCTGAAACTTATTAGTATATAGCCTTCTATTAAATATATATATTTTTTCTGACAAAATTGGGATCATACTGTGTATACAGTTTTATAACCCACCCAGTTCCCTGTTACAAAGAGACTATGCACATTCAGTCTTAGTAATAGTTTTTTAAAACATTAAATATGGTAACATAAGCTAATCAGTTTCCCATTGCTGAACACTTAACATTATTTCCAGTTTCCATCTATTATAAATAACACTACAATGAACATCTTGTACCTAAGTATTGGTGCAGAGTTCTGATTATTTCTTTAGGATGAATGCCTAGCAGTGAAATCACTGGGATTAAGACTTTTTGAAACACGTTTTTAATTTTCTTTCCAGAAAGAGGTATCAATCTGTACTCCTATCCTTCATGCACAAGAATTGGCACTTAGGTTTAAGAAAATCAAACTCTCAGAGTTAGTTGATATTTTCAGTTAGCAGTAAAGTTCATCCAAACCTTTCAGCCTGGGTTCCAGCAATGGTTCATTGATTTCATAAATACATATAGGGTGCATACGACCTGTCAGGCACTGAGGATGTAGCAATGAACAAAGTAAATAAAAATCTTCACCTGGGTATTTAAGGTCCAAAGAAAAAGCCAATATTGAGAGAGTGGCTGCTTTTTGAGCATGACTACGCTAACATGGATCCATTTCTCCAAAATCATGGAGCAGCCGCTTTGCTCTCCAAGCAGACCCACTTCCTGTTACTTTCGAGGTTGCATTGTTCTCATCCCAGACAAAAAAAAAAAAGTCAGTTGAGTAAACTGTCCTCAAGTAAATAGGAGAAGCCCCGACAACCTCCTCCCCTCAAAAGTGAAAGGGAAAAAAACTCAATGAATTAGGTCAAATAAATTTGGAGCCTCCCACTATATCCACCCAGGAGACGTTGCCTGGTGTTGTGATTTCATAAACCGTGGAGCACTGTGCTGGGAGTTTGGGGTGACGTCACCTGAATGCTGGGATGTATTTATGGCTTCATGACTACAGCTACCTTTCACTTCTTCTCTTTGGGTAAATACATCATGGGCCCATCACGGTGAAGCCAGCGAGTGCCGGCTGAGTGGTTTACGGTTGTGCCTGAGCTGGGAGGTGTGTTTGCAAGGCTGCTTGGCAGATCGTTAGGTGTGAGTTTCTAAGACGCTGGGCCCTGGGTCCAAAAGCAGGATCTCATGGAGCCTGCTTTTTTCTCTTCCAGGATGTCTCCTCCCCCTTCGCTTCCAGCCCCTGTCCTCAGTGTCGGCAAGGCCCCTGCTCCTCTTTCTCCCATTTTTCTTTCTTGAGTAATAGCCAAAGAAAGAGAAACACACCTCCTCATTGACTTGCCTGCTCCAAATTCAAAAGCACTGCAACTGACACCTCAACTATGTGGACCTTTTGGCTTTTGATTTGGAGGAAACTGAAGGTAAAGGCGATGTTGATCCAGCAGCTGAATTTGACTTCTGAAGCAGGTTGAGAAAGGGGCAGGGTCCTCAGGAGATGGCAGGGAGATGATGGGGAGAGGAGGACCCAAGACCTTGGGGAACGCCAGCTCCTCTGGGAAGACTTTGCTGCCTCCTGTACCCAGGTTTGTTAGGTTTCTCTTTTCTGTGCTCACCTATGACTTAGAACATATCACACTGCAAAATAACACACCATGGGATGCTCGAAGATGTAGTCCATGGACCTAGCACATAATACGTACCCAACAAATGCTCATTTAAAAAGCAAATGCATGAATAAATGAATGAATGGATGAATAGAAATTCTTCCCGTAGTGTCTGGACTTCTTTTACTATTTACCTTGAGTGTTTTGCTCATTCATTCATTGAGCAAAATGTAGGGACCCCAACCATTCACCAGGCTCTAGGTTACAGTGGCAAACAATAATCCAGTTATTTATTCAATAAACATTTATCGAGTGCCTACGGCGTGTCAGGTTCTGGGTTTGATTCCAAGGCTAAAATGTGATTGACAGTTCCCAATCTCATGATTTCAGTTGAGTCAAAAGAAAAAAATGGACAGGCAATTTCGGTATAAATTTTGGCATGGAGAGGATTGCATTCTGTAGGAGCACAGAAAAAGAAGTCTTGGTTCAGACCGTGGGGGATCAGTTGTCCACACATGGTATCCTTAGTAATAATAATGCTTCCCATTTGTAAAAATTGCTGTCATTTGACAAAAACTGATAGTTGGCAAGGATGTGAGGCAATGAGCCTACCAAGTCACTGTTTATGGCAGGATAAAATGGTATCACCGTGTTGGAGAGCAAGCGAACAACAGTCAATTAGTTGCACAAACATTTCGACCAGTGATTCAATACTTGCTATGGACCCCTAGAGAAAGTCCTACATATGTGCGCAGGGAGCCACGTACAAGAACATTCATTGCAACATTGTGTGTGATGCTAAAAACCCGGAAACTACCAACATGGTTGTCAACAGGAAAATGAGTGAGTAAATTGAGGTGCTTATGCTCAGCGGAATGCTCTATAGCGGTAAAAATAACCAACCAGAAATGCACATGTCAACATAAGTCAATCTCAAAATCACTGTGTTAGGAAAAATTTGCACAAGAACAGGGACAGAAGTTTTAAAATGTGTGAAACAATACCATATGTTACATAATATGTATGTTGTTTCAGGATAAATGCATACATACAGGGTAAAAGTAGAAAGATATGCATACGAATGATAAACTTTAAAATCAGGGCAGTGTTTAATTCTTGAAGAGGGAAGGCAAGAAATGCAATTAGAGTTACTTGGGAGGCTCCAACTGCATCCGAGAGATTTTTCTTAAGCTGGCTATTGAATGCATGGGTACTTATTATATTATTAATATTCTCAACACTTCCACGTTCCTGAAATATTGCAAGATGCAAATTTAAAAAGTGCTGCTACACACATACATTGTGACCTTTGCTTCTCATGAATCCTTGTGAAATAGGAAAGTAGGAAAACATTATTGTCCCAGCTGGGCTTTTCAAATCCTCCTTGCAACTTTGGACACACAGGGGAAAGGGTCTCCCAATGTTTGGAGACATAATAACAATTGCTAACACTGAGTTTCCTTTATCTTTATGTGGATTATTTCAGAATCATCACAGCGGCACTATGAGGCAGTTGTGATTATTGTCCCTATTTTATGGATGCAGCCACTGAGGCTCAGAGAGAAAGCAGCTTGCCCAAGTTGTGCACTTATCAAGTGCTGGAGCAGCGGGGCTTGAACTCATGGCTCGGAGCCTCTTTGTCCGGAGGGGAATAGAGTGCAAGGGTTAAAAGAGTCACCTCTGGAGCCACACTCCTGGGATAAACTCCCAGTTCTACTTCTTCCTAGCTGAATGGCCCTAGGCAACCTCACCTCTCTATGCCTCAGTTTCCTTACCTGTAAAATGGGACTAATCATGGCAACTTCCTCATAAGGTTGTCATGAGGATTAAAAGCATTCAAAAGAACTTAGAACGGTGCCTGGCATGTAGTGAATGCCACAAGAGTGCCCATTGTTATGTTTCTAATGATGCCTGACCCCTGCACTTCTCAGGCCTCTGGGAAGCAGACCCGGCTGACCTTCGCACCGTGCTGTGATCACACACACACTGCTTGAGGCTGGGCGGTGGTCGAGTGTGGGCTGCCAACTTAGGGAATGAAGAGACTTTCAAAGGTGCAGGGGCCCATGATTTGGCCAGGAGATGAAAAACGACGGGTGATAGATTCGTGAAGTGGGCCCTTCTCCCTCCTTCTGCTTTTCAGCGTTTCCCCCTCACCATCACTCACAGCTCTATAAACAGACTTCGTAGTAATAGTTTCTCGTCCCTTTGAAGTCCCTCCATCCATTCTCTCCCCACTCTTAGCCCGTTCCCCTTCCTCTTCCAAGGAGGACTTCGTGTTGGAAACAGTTTCCAACTGGACGGGGCAGAGATGCCGTTCTTAACACCCTCTAGAGGGTCGGTTCAGTTCAGTCCAATGCATATTTCTGAACACCTACTGGGTGCTTTGGAAGGAACTTGGCTGGGGAAAGAGAGTCACAGGGGATAGAAGGAAAATGTCCGAACGACTTGGTTGGAAACTGGGTTTTGTCAGAGCATATCCTTGGAAAGCTACATCATCTGTCTGAGCCTCAGTGTTTTCTTATCTGTACAGTGGGGATAACAATAACACCAACCTCATAGTTATATGGGAGGAGTAAGTG
Source organism: Indri indri (assembly GCA_004363605.1). Taxonomy (NCBI): domain Eukaryota; kingdom Metazoa; phylum Chordata; class Mammalia; order Primates; family Indriidae; genus Indri; species Indri indri. Next base: position 15,333 of record RJWJ010026919.1, read on the forward strand.
ATGTAGTGTTTGTGAAGCATTTATCACCACGCCCAGAACAAAGCAGGTGCTCAGCTAATGGCAGTTTCTTGTTTCCATTGTTATTGGCATGATGGGGAAGGAAGAAACTTGAATAATGTCCAGCTTCTGCTCTAGACGATTCAGAGAATGGAGCAGCTATCTGCTGAGATGATGGGCCCAGGAGAAAGCCAGGTTTAGAGGGAAGAAAATCAGTTCCATTTGCAACATGTTGAGTCTGGGGTAGCTGAGTGTGGACCACATGGAGACATCAAGGACGCATCTGGCAACACAGTCTGGAGTCTTGGTGCTCAGGTCATGAAATGGTCATAATCCTTGGGATCTTGACTCCCACCTTTCACAGTGACCACACAAACCCACTCTGAGAAGCTTGCATCCAGCGGAAAAAGCTTCTCCCCAGCTTCCTACCCCTGCATGCCCACAAATGACTCTGAGCCAAGTCCCAGGGGTATGTCATTCAGAAGAAAGAACCCAGTTCACAAAATGACCAGCTATAATGCCTTCTCCACCGGAAAACAAAATCCAGCTTCATTCCCCCAACTAGAGAAAGTGGCCCATGAGAGGGAGCAGTGATGATGTTTCAGGGAGATTTTCATCTTGAAGAGCTTGTAGCACATCTGAGATGTATATATCACACATACACACAGGCAACACGGTGTATGCATCTACATGGTATTCAGTAGGTGCCAGCTACATGGCCCAGAAAAGGTGAGTGGTCTCTGCATGGGCTGGCCCATTGGCCCAGGGGTCTCTTCAACCCGTAGGAAGGATTTGGCTGGACGAGGGACAGAGTACGACCCCCTGAGGACCGGCATTTAGAGCAGACTCTTCTTGCCCAAGAACGGAGTAAAACTATACCTCTGGATACGTATATGAGGCTCCACCAGCTCAAAGGCATCATAAAGCATGTACAGAGTTTGGAGAAATGCTAAATTTCTTTAAATGAAGAAAGGCAAAACCTGCCCAGCAGAACAGTGTTATCAGTTAAAAATCAAAGAAATATAAACTAAAACTCGACTCTCTTCCTTCTCCCAGTCTCCAGACGGGTCCACAAAGTGCCACTTTCTGTCACTTTCTCCACGTGCAATGTGTAGGAAAGCTTCAACGCATGCATGCAATGAATGCAAAAAGTTTGCAAAAAATTCCTTCCCGAACCTTAGTTGTGAGAGAGAAATGATTGCCCGTAAACATGTGTACTTGGAAAATTTGCAAACGAATATTGGTACTTTGATGCATTGCACAGGAATTACTGAGCATCTGCTGCACACGGGGCAACATGTGTATTTATTTGTGTGCAAAAGAGCAAAGAGGACCGACGCGGACTGCGTTCCCTGCCGGTGTCCGTGCACGCCCTCACGTGCAGGCGGCGTACGTAACGGGGGCGTCCATTTTTCATCTCAATTGGTTCCTTGCCCTGGGTCTGCTGGTAGCTGCTTGGCTCAAGGCGCAATGCGCATCGGTGCACCCGAGCCCCCAGCCTTTGCGGGGCTCCTTGCTCTTTTTCCTCCCCTCTTTGGAGATTTTATTTATTATCTGTGGGGAAGTGTATTGTTTGGAGATTCTGGTTTTTATTTCTCTACTGGCTTTGACAGATACTCAGGGAAAGGGGGTGTGTTGGGGTGGGGGGAGGAGAGCATTTGGTTTTGTTTTATGGTATGCCGTGGAGGCTCTGTTAAATTCTCGGAGGCCTTTGGGCCTGGAGGGCTGTGTGAATGAAAAGGCAACGGTGATGGTTTATGAGGGCTCGTGGCGGGAGCCGTGACGACACAGAATGAGTGTGGTCACTCTTTGTAACGGAGGCAGTGGAACTAGCAGGGCCGGGTTTAATGCAGGCAGTAATTTTAACAGTGCTAATAATACAGCAGTAATCATAGCATCGATTCATTTTATGCAACAGGGAGCGGGTGGTAAGGGCGAGTTATAGCTCGGAGACTTCTCCATCTGCCTTTGAGCTCAGACTGCCTGGGTTTGACTCTGGGCTCTGCCATGTTCTCCCTCCTTGCGTAACCTGGGGCTAGTTACTTGGTCTCTTGGAGCCTCAGTTTCCTCCTCTGCAAAATGGGCATGGTAGTAACGGTACCCATCTTCTAGGGTTGTTGAGGGGATTGATGTAAAGTCTGCAGCACTGTGCCTGGGCGGATTAGGACTGAATAAATCTTGTCTGTGGCTTTGAAGTACAATGCCTTTCCCCTTTGCAACGCTGCTGTGGGAGAAGAGATTTAACCTCTTTTTATGGATTAACTAATTGTTATTAAACTATGCTACGTCTCCTGAAGAAGGATTCAAATGCTCGCTATCATGAGCCCAACATTTCCAAACTCAAAATCGTTTCTCTTTCTTGGCTCTGCCCGAACCAGCATTCTCCAGGTTCTCTACGGAGTCTTTCAAAATGCATCACGTACCCCAGTCTCAGTTGCCCGTGAGAACCAGCAGGAGAGCTTTTTTAAAATACCCACTCCTGGTGCCCAGTCTAGAGGTTTTGGTTGAGCTGATTTGGTATGGGGCTCAAGCATTTCCATTTTGGAAAAGCTTCCCCAGATGACTTCAATTTATCACCGGGGTTGAGAACTGATGGGGTACACAGCTGCCCAGGGGAGGCACATCCTCCTTCCCCTGATTTCCTCCCCACTCCTGGAGAAGCCTGTTGAACCCACTACTGAGACATTCTTTATTCTGCCTCCGTCCTCTCTGATCTTGGTGCCGATTTGCATGCCTGCCATTTCTCGCGTGGACTTCTGCATACACCTCCCTCCTGGCTTCCGGATGTTTAGCTTGCCAGTTGCCAACCCACCCGCTATTCTAGCTCCCCGGGTGTCCCTCCCACAGCACCCATCTGATCACGGCGCTTAATCTCCCGCTGGTTTGCCACTGCCTGTGTGATTGAGTCAAACTCCCAGCCTTTATGCAGAACCCCTTCCTACCTGGGCTCAGCCTGCCTTTCCTGCATTACCTCCAACCTCCTCTTCTGCCTGAACATACACTATTTGATCATGCTCTTCTTTCTTAAGCTCTCTGCCCTTGCCCAACTGGTAAACCCCTCCACATTCCCCTGAGCCCAAGCCCCCGAGCCCCCTCCCAGGCAATATGGATTGCTTCCTGGGGACTTTGGAGCCTAATGTGATACATGCTGTAGAAGTATGTACAGTATGGTTTTTATTTACATATCCATCTCCCCCATTTGCCTTGGGAATTCCTCAAGTTCAAGGACTGGGTCTTATTCATCCACATGCTTATTCATCACTCCTCTGAAGCATTTGTTGAGCAGAACAAGCTGTATCGCTCCTAGGTTTTACTCTGTGGCAGATTCTGTTTTCCAAAGACTGCCACATCAATATCTTCCATCCTACGTCTTCGTCTTCGGCATTATCCTGCCATACCCTATGGAGAGTCTAGTTTCCCTCTGCTTGAATCTGGGCAGGTCTGTGACTGCTTCTACCAATGCAATGGGGCAGAATTGATGCTATGTGATTTCCAAGGCTGGGCCATAAAAGTCGATGCCACTTTGGCTCTGTTCCCTAGAGCACCTCTGCTTGCCTCCCTAAGCCTCCATGGAAAAAGACCCCCGAGGCCGCCATGTTGTGAGGAAGTCGAGCTCCAGGGAAGGCCATGTACAGGTGCTCTGTTGACAGTCCCAGCTGAGCCCAGCCTCCAGGTTCTCAATCCAGGCATCAGATCTATGAGTAAAGGAGCTTCCAGAAGACTCCAGCCTTAGCCATCAAGTCACCTGCAGCCATTTGATTCTTCCCAACTTATATAATAGATCTCAGACATTGTAGAGCAGCAACAAGCCCCCTTTGTGGTGTCCAGTCTAAGTTTCTGATTCTTAGAATCTGTGATCATAAAAAAAAAAAAGAATTGTTATTGAAAACTGTGAAGTCTTGGGTTAGTCTGTTATGCAACAATAGTACCCAAAAGACTCTATTTTTCCTTTGTTTGGTACATAGCCCTGCATCTGGCTCAGTCTACCCTCTCCTCTCTCATATCTCTCTCCCTCACCAGGGTGCACCTTTACTGTCCTTTCTACTCCTCAGACATCCCTCGCTGGTTCCAGCCTCAGGGCCTTTGTCACTGCTGTTCTCTCTGCCTGGAACTGTCTTTCCCTGCCTCTTCCCACCATGGCACCTTCTTATAGAAAAATTGTATGTTTAATATAGCAATAGCCAATAAGCTCATGAAAAGGTGCCCAACATCATCAGTCATCAGAGAAATGCACTGTGGACACACTAAAATGGCTAAAATTAAAAAGGTTGACATCACCAAGTATTGACAAGAATATGACACAATTGGAATGCTCATTCATGCTGGTGGAAATGCAAACTGGTAGAGCCCTTTTGGAAAATAGTTTGGCAGTTTCTTACAAAGTTAAGATAGAGTTATTATTATATATGAGCCAGCAATTCCTCTAAGTATTTTACCCAAGAGAAAAAGAAAACATATGTCTACACAACAGATACATACATAAATGTTCATAGCAGCTTTATTCATAAGAGACCAGAACTGGAAAGAGGTCAAGCATCCATAAATCGAGGGATGGATGAACAAAATGTGCTACATCCATACGTTTCATACTACTCGGCTATAAAGAGGAACGCTTGCAACAACATGAATGAATCCAAAGTGCACTGGGCTAAGTGAAAAAAGCCAGGCACAGAAGGCCACATGCTCCATGATTCCATCTATATGACATTCCAGAAAAAGCGAAACCATAGGACAGAAAACAGATCAGGGGTTGCTAGGGGCTAGGGGAAGGGAAGGAGACAGACAGACAGGGATGTAAAGGAACTCTGGGGGTGAGGAAAATGTTCTACACCTTGACTGCAGTGGTAGTTACACAACTAGACACATTCGTATAATTATCGAGGGAGAATCTCAATGCACGTAAATTATCCCAATAGTAACCTGTCTTTTTTTTTTTTTTAAATCACTTCTTTAAAGAGGACTTCTCTGACCCCATTTTATTTAAAGGACATCCTCTCCCATCATAATTCTAACGTGACTTTATTTTTAGCATAGTGCTTTATAATTTCTAAAATTATATGTATAATAAACACATTTGTTTGTTTATTTTTCATATGCTTATGTTTTGACTTGCTGATTGTCTTTTTCCCCTCTAGAATGGCTAAATCCCAAGACAGGGTTCTGTCCATCATGTTCATTGCTCTCTCTGGTTCTAGCACACTGAGTACCACTTAACGGATGCTCAAAATAGACACTTATTGACTTAATGGACAGGGAAACAAAGAGGCCTGAGCAGATACAGTGACCTAAGCTGTAAAAAAAACCCATTTTTGAATCCTGAACTGAGTTACCTTTGAAGTAAGCAACTTCTGAGCCAGAGCCCACCCTCTGCCATAAGAACTTCCAGCCCATTCAAAAAGGCCAAATGTGGATGATGAGGATTCCGGAGTGGCCTGGGATGGGGAACAAGACAAGAACTCTCTCCCTGGACAGCTCTGGTCAGAGAAGACATCTCCCCATGGTGTAACTCGCTTCCCCCAGGCATGGCTGTGACATGTGTTCTGATTAGGTAATAAAAGCCCGGTCAGGAGGCCTGTGCCCTTTGGGTTTTGTTTCATTTTATTTTATTATTAAAAAACTAAACATGTGGAACACAGATAATTTGGTTCTGCATGAGGCTTCCTTTGGCTCCTGCATCTGAGGAATTTAACAAGGGAGAAAACAGAGGGAAATATATACATCGCTATTTGGAAAGATTGAAAGCAACATTTTACTTCAAAGGATTATTACAGTAACTTCTCTGGGCAAGTTGTCATCAGTAATGCTGCCTGGATCATCATTTTGTGGGGGACTTTTTAAAGAATTTGGGGGTGGATGGGGGATTGCAAAGTTTTGTTTTTGTTTTTTTTTTTTAAATTAGCTTTAAAGGAAGAGTATAGTGATGGTCAAGCCAACATTTAAATATCCTTCTTGGAATGGTTGGAATTGAGTTTCAAACCTTAATGTGCTCCAAGGGACAATAATACATGCTGGAAAGTAATTATTTTCCAAGCTCCGGAACTCCTTTACCCTCTCCATCTACACTGTCCGTGGCCAAGTTAAAGTCCTACCCAGGGCATATTGCCCCATTTAACTCTATTCTCCAACCCGGCCTCATTCAGCATGATGAAGCAGGCAGCTGCTCCATTATAAACTCCCGGGAGTCATTCCAAGACCATTGCTATCAGAGTAGTTTAAAGAGTTACTTTTGGAGTAAGAACGGGTGAGACAAACCAGGGTTCAAGTTCAGCCAGATTCCTCCGGTGTAAAATCAGACAGCAGTAGGAATGGCAACTATAGATGTCTTTTTGTATCTTGCTTCTCTCACTCTGGTGCTGTGCTTGTGAGATTTCACCCACATTTTTGCATGAGGCTGCAGTTCATTCGTTTTCACTGTAGTACTGTACTCTTCTGAATGAACTTGCCACACTGTATTTCTCTGTTTCACTGTTGACAATGGATATTTGGATTGTTTCGCCCTGCAGGACTTTTAGTCACAAGGTTGCCATGGAGCTTCTTACAGGCATCCTGGGGAATATGGGCACCACTTGTCCTTGAAAATCCTTAACCTCCCAGCCCAGGTGTTCAAAACCTTTTTGAGGTCATGGATATCTTGGATAACCTGATGGAAACTGGGTCCCATATATCCGAAATGCACAGACACATACACAGAGAGGCAGAGGCAAAGAAGGAGACCCAGAAGCACACAGGTATAGGAGGCGGAGGTGTAGACAGACTCAGTATTGCGTACCATTTTAGGGAGGAGTCCAAGAGGCTTGAGTGCATGCAAGGACCACCGCAAGAATCCCAGCCGCACACTGGGCTGAGAAGGGAGGCAGAGAGGGCTTTTCAGGGATGCCAGGCAAGCTGCATCTTTGGGGAAAACCAGAGAACAGAAAGGTGGGTGTCCTTCCAAATCAGCTCCTGAATGCTTTTGTTCTTTCCCTCTTTGGTGCTGGGAAGTTTCCAGCCCCAGAGAGGGAGAAACGAGAGGGCAGTTTCCCTGGCATAACTCCAAACCCCGTGGCGCTCCTGCAGAGCCTGCTCTGCTTGTGTGGATGTCTGTGTTTGCACCAGGGGCGAGGGCAAGGCTGGAGCCAAGAACAACCCATAATTCTGCACACAGCAGATTGAGTTTCTTGCAGAATTTGCTCCCAGAGGAAACGCAGCAATGGCAGGAGTTGAGCGTGGCTGGGGCCTCAGAGAGCGGATAAGCTGTGGGTGTCAGACACACCCACAGCAGGGTTTGCAGACAGTGAGGGGCTCTGGGGGGCATCCATGG
>RJWJ010026920.1:0-22637 GCA_004363605.1 Indri indri
TGTCTTTTTCATAGAGCGATTTTTGTTCTTTGGGGTAGATGCCCAGTAATGGGATTGCTGGATCAAATGGTAATTCTACTTGCATCTCTTTAAGGTATCTCCATATGGCTTTCCACAGAGGTTGCACTAGTTTGCAGTCCCACCAGCAGTGTATGAGTGTTCCTATCTCTCCGCATCCACGCCAACATTTATTGTTTTGAGACTTTTTGATAAAGGCCAGTCTCACTGGAGAGAAGTGATATCTCATTGTGGTTTTGATTTGCATTTCCCTGATGATGAGAGATGTCGAGCATTTTTTCATATGTTTTTGGGCCATTATTCTGTCTTCTTTTGAAAAGTTTCTGTTCATGTCCTTTGCCCACTTTTTGATAGGATTGTTTGATTTTTTCTTGCTAATTTTCCTGAGTTCTAAGTAGATTCTAGTTATCAGCCCTTTATCAGATTTGTAGCATGCAAAAATTGTCTCCCATTGTGTAGGTTGTCTGTTTGGTCTTGTGACAATTTCCTTGGCTGTGCAGAAGCTTTTTAATTTGATCAGGTCCCATTTATTTATTTTCGTTGTTGCTGTGATTGCCTTTGGGGTCTTCTTCATAAATTCTTTGCCTAGGCCAATGTCTAGAAGAGTGTTTCCAACTTCTTCCTCTAGAATTCTAATAGTTTCATTTCTTAGGTTTAAACCTGTTACCCACCGTGAGTTGATTTTTTTGAGAGGTGAGAGGTGAAAGGTGTGGATCCTGATTCAGTCTTCTACATGTGGCTATCCAGTTTTCCCAGCACCATTTATTGAATAAGGATTCTTTTCCCCAGTGTATATTTTGTCTGCTTTGTCAAAGATTAGGTGGCTATATGAGGATGGTTTTATATCTGGGATCTGAGTTCTGTTCCACTGGTCAATGTCTCTATTCTTGTGCCCGTACCAAGCTGTTTTGATTACCACAGCCTTATAATAAAGTTTGAAGTCTGGTGAGATGATACCTCCCATTTTGTTTTTATTTCCTAGAATTGTTTTTGCTATGCGGGGTCTTCTCTGGTTCCATATGAAGGATAAAATTAATTTTGCTACATCTGTGAAGAATGATGTTGGTATTTTAATAGGGATTGCATTGAATCTGTAGATCAGTTTGGGTAGTATAGACATCTTAACAATGTTGATTCTGGTGACCCACGAGCATGGTATGGTTTTCCACCTGTTTACGTCCTCTGCTATTTCCTTCTTCAGTGCTTCATAGTTCTGTCTGTAGAGGTCTTTTACCTCCTTAGTTAAATATATTCCTAGATACTTTATTTTCTTTGTTGCTATTGTGAAGGGAATTGAGTCTTTGATTTGGTTCTCGGTATGACTGCTATTGGCGTATATGAAAGCATCTGATTAGTGTGTATTGATTTTACATCCTGAGACATTGCTGAATTCATTTATCAATTCCAGGAGCCTCTTGGTTGAATCCATGGTGTTTTATAGATATAATATCATATCATCAGCAAATAGTGAGAGGTTGATCTCTTCTGTTCCCATTCTTATGCCTTTAATTCCGCTCTCTTGCCTGATTGCTGTGGCCAGGACTTCCAGCATGATGTTGAACAGAAGTGGAGATAGTGGGCAACCTTGTCTGGTTCCATTTCTAAATAGGAATGCTTTCAATTTTTCCGCATTCAGTATGATGTAGGCTGTAGGTTTGTCATAAACGGTTTTTATCATTTTTAGGTAAGCCCCATGTCTGCCTATTCTGTTAAGCGTTCTTATCATAAAAGGGTGTGGATTTTTGTCAAATGCTTTTTCTGCATCTATTGAGAGAATTATATGATTTTTGTTTCTGCTTCTGTTTATGTGGTGAATTATGTTTATAGATTTGCATGTGTTGAACCATCCCTGCATCTCTGGAATGAAGCCCACTTGGTCATGGTGGATTATTTTCTTAATAAGCACCTGGATTCGGTTAGATAGAATTTTGTTGAGAATTTGTGCATCTATATTCATAAGGGATATTTGTCTGTAGTTTTCTTTTTTTGTTGCATCCTTTCCTGGTTTTGGTATCAGAGTTATGTTGGCTTCATAAAATGTGTTGGGGAGGAATCCATCCTTCTCGATGTTGTGGAATAATTTCTGCATGATAGGCATGAGTTCTTCTTTGTAGGTGTGGTAAAATTCGGGTGTGAAACCATCTGGACAGGGACTTTTCTTTTTTGGAATGTTTTTTATTGCTGTTTCAATTTCAGTCCTTGATATTAGTCTGTTCAGGAATTCTATTTCTTCTTGGTTGAGCCTAGGGAGGCTGTGTGTTTCTAAAAATTTGTCCATTTCCTCCACATTTTCCAGTTTGGGTGCATAAAGGTTTTTGTAGTATTCATAAATTTCATCTTGAATCTCCACGGCATCAGTTGTGACTTCTCCTTTTTTGTTCCTGGTGGAGCTTATCAGGGATTTTTCTTTTCTGTTTTTCATTAGTTTACCCAAAGATGTGTCAATTTTGTTTATTGTTTCAAAGAACCAACTTTTTGTTTTATTAATCTTCCGTATAGTTTCCCTGTTGTCAATGTCATTTAGTTCTGATTTGATCTTATTAATTTCCCTTCTTCTGCTGGGTTTGGGGTTGGTCTGTTCTTCTTTTTCAAGTTCTTTGAGTCGATTCTTTAGGTTTTCTATTTGTGATCCTTTTGACTTTTGGATATAGGCATTTATGGAAATAAACATTCCTCTCAGGACTGCTTTGGCTGTGTCCCACAGATTTTGATAACTTGTGTCACCTTTGTCATTTAGTTCAAAGAATCTTTTCATTTCCGTCTTTACTTCTGCATTTATGGAGGAATCGTTCAGCCCAAATTGTTTAATTTTCATGACTTTGTGTAGAGATGAGAGTTTCTGTTGAGGTTGATTTCTGTTTTTATTCCACTGTGATCTGAGAAGATGCATGGTATGATTTATATTTTTTTAAATTTTTTGAGACATGCTTTGTGTCCTAGAATATGGTCAATCTTTGAGAATGTCCCATGAGCTGATGACAAGAATGTGTATTCAATGGTTTTTGTGTAGAACATCCTGTAAATGTAATTGAAGCCCATTTGTTCTAGAGTTCTGTTTAAGTCCATTATTTCTTTGTTAATTTTCTGTTTGGAGGATCTGTCCTATGCTGTCAGTGGGGTGTTGAAGTCTCCAACTATTATGGTGTTGCTGTCTGAATTTGTTTAGATCAAGTAGAGTTTGCTTTATGAATCTGGGTGCACCTAATTTGGGTGCATAAATATTTAGAATTGATATGTCTTGTTGAACTGTACCCTTCTCTATTATATAGTGACCCCCTGTATCTTTCATTACTTTTGTTGATTTAAAAAGCAAGTTATCTGAGATCAAAACTGCCACACCAGCCTTCTTTTGGCTTCCATTTGCTTGAAATATTGATTTCCACCCCTTTACTTTGAGTCTAAATGCATCCTTGGAGGTTAGATGTCTTTCCTGGAGACAGCAGATGCTTGGTTTGTTTGTTTTTTTATCCATTCAGCCAGCATATGTCTCTTTAGAGGGGAGTTCAAACCATTCACATTTATTGAGAGATCCGATATGTGGGGTGAATTACTGTTCATTCTGTTGGGTTGCATTTTGTTGCTTCGTTTTCTCTCTTGAGCCCTTGTGGAATCTAGCCTTTGATCTTTAACTTTCGAATGGTTTCACATTTGAGAGTGTTTATTGTGCTGATCCTTGTGTAATTCTGTTTTGAGCAGTTCTTGGAGAGCTGGTCTTGTCTTGGTGAATTCCCTCAGTCTTTGCTTATCTGAGAATGTCTTTATTTCTCCTTCATATATGAAACTTAGTTTAGCAGGGTACAAGATTCTAGGCTGGGCATTATTCTGTTTCAGAACAGTTTCTTCTTGCTTGTAGGGTTTCAATTGAGAAATCTGGAGTTATTCTGATGGGCTTTCCTTTGTATGTTACTTGTTTCTTTCGCCTTACAGCTCGTAGAAGGGCCTCTTTAGTGGATATTTTGGTCAATCTGATGACTGCGTGACATGGTGTTTTCCTATTTGCATTGAATCTCCGTAGGGTCCGTTGAGCTTCTTATACCTGTATATCTAAATTTTTAGCAAGACCTGGGAAATTCTCCTCTATTAATTCTTCAAATAGCTTATTCAGCCCTTGAGTGTTTTCTTCTTCACCTTCTGGAAGCCCTGTCACCCTCAGTTCACTTTTTTTCACATAATCCCACATTTCTTATTGGCTTATTTCTTTTCTCTTAATTTTCTGCTCGATTTCTGTGACTGACTTATTTAATTGGAAGGAGTTGTCTTCAATCTCTGAAATTCTTTCTTCCGTTTGATCTACCCTGTTCTTGAGGCTTTCCACGGTATTTTGTAGTTCCCTGAATAAGTCCTTTATTTCCAGGAGATCGGTTTGATTTTTCTTTAATATTTCAATTTCTTTAGTGAATTTGTCTTCCAAGTCCTGGATTTTTTTTTTGTGGTTTCTTTGTGTTGGTCATCCATTTTTTCTTGAATATCATTCAGTTTTGTTACAATCCATGTTTGAAATTCTTCTTCTGTCATTTTAGTGTTCTGAGTTTCATTAATATCCATTGCTGGGGAGCTGTTGTTCCTCTTTCGGGGTGTGCTTTCCATTTGAGTCTTTATACTTCCAGAGTTCTTTCGCTGGTTCCTTCCCATCTGGATCAGTTGTTCCTTCTTGCCTTTAGATTTTCTTTTAGATAATGACATGCCCTGTTTAGTCTCTGATCCAGTAGGTGGTGTTTGTGGGTGAGATTCGACCACACCCTGTATGATGAATCAGTAGATCCAGTAAAATCATGTGCAGGATGACCTCCTTGTCAGTAGGTGTCACTTGCAGGTAGGGGCGTGCTGTTTTTGGGTCCTGTAGCTATCTCTTGTTCCTCTAGAGAGGCCCTCTTGTGCGTTGGGTGGTGGGTGGGGCCCTGGTACTTCCAGATGTGTCCTTGTTCTCCACCTCAGTGGTGGCAGGACTGGGATTGAATCTTGGTGGGGCTGGGTTGGGTAAGCCTGCCCTCAGGCTGCACAACTGCTGTTAACAGGGGTCAAAGTTCTGCTCTTTGTTTCTGTGCAAAGCTGCCGGGAGAGGCTGAAATGCCTCCACTCAGCTGAAATTGTGGGCTTGGGGGATGGGGCTGTTTCAGACCCACAGTCTGGAGCAGGTCTCGCTCTCCTCCACCCTCCCCCTCTCCGTGGCCTCTCCCAGGCCTCTGCCAGCAAGCAGGACCTCAGGCCGATGGATCTCTCCTGGCTATGATGTGGGCCGGGAGGTTCCCTACCCAGGATCGCAGCCTGAGCTGTGTGCACAGCCCTCTTTTTGGGGGAGGGCCTGAGCTGGGTGCACAGCCCTCTTTTGGGAGCAGGGCTGCCGCTCAGGCAAGCTGATCTGCCCGTGAAGGCACACACTCCTCAATAGGCTCTTTCACAGATCTCTCCTCTGTGCCCCAGGGCAGTGCGATCATGACCTGGTTGTATGGGATCTGGTCTGCAGGCCCATCCCCTGAGCCCTGGAGATCAATCCCTGACCCTGCCAGGGGGAGGGTGCTGGTCTTGAATCACCTACAGTGTGCCCAAGCTGGATCGATTTCACTCCACCTCGGGATTTTCCCCGCTGTCCTGGAGTCCCCAGGCAAGTACACCTGGGAGGGATGGCGGGTAGGGAGCTCGCAGTCTGAGTACCCCTCAGTCTGCTGTAGGGCCCCAAAAGGAAAGGTCCTGTTCCTTGGGGATGCATCCGTGTGATGGCTAAATTGTCTCTGTGGTTACCCATGGGTAGGGAAGGGGAAGGAGAGAATGGAGTACTATGGCATCTGCTGATAGGCTCAGGTCTGCACGTGGGGAGGTGCCCCGAGGGAGCTGGGAGCCCGGCGCTGAATCCGCAAGAAGCCACTGCTCACTGGTGGCAGCCGTCTGTGACCTGGTGTTGGCAGGTCTCTCCAACCACTCAGGAGCCCACCAACAGTCCAAGATGCAAGGTAGGGGAATGTTAACCACTGCACCTACCCTTGTTGCTGGTCTCCAAGCCTCATGCGACCTCTCTCCTTCCAGTTCTCCTCCGCAACGTCTTCCTATGGAGTCTCCTGTAGTTTCAGGCACCCTTCCTTCCGACCCTCACCCGATCTATGTTTCTCTGCTAATTTATTTTTTTCTCTTTCTTCTAAAATTTGTCTTTTTTGCATAGACACTCTGGCGGCTTTTCTCGTCCGCCATCTTTGGTCATATCAGGAATTTGGTTTTGATCTGCCTTGAGGTAGTTTTATTGATTTTCCTTGGACTTGAGGTCCATTGAGATTCTTGGATTTATGATATTCATCAAATTTGGAAATTTTGGGCAACATTGTTTCTTTGAATATTTTTTATCTCTTCCCCATTTCCTTCTGGGACTCTAGTTACACATATATATTGAACCATGTGAAGTTGTTCTGCAGCTCACTGATGCTCTGATCTTTTGCTAGTGGTTTTATATCCTGTGTTTCTTTTTAGTGTCTATTGCTATGTCTTCACCAATCTCTTTTTTAGACCAGATTTACTGTTAATCTCATTCAGTTTGTTTTTTATCTCTCATTTTAATCTTCATATCTTCAAGTCTGATGTGAGTCTTTTTATAACTTCTGTGTCTCTACTTAGCTTTTTAACAGCTGGAATACAGTTATAATGTCTGTTTAATCTACTTCTCTACTTAGTCTAACATATGTGTCAGTTCTGGGTTAGTTTTGATTGATTGGCTTTTGTCTCCTTATTTTATTTTCCTGTGTTTTTGCATGCCTGCTAATTTTTGATAAGATACCATACATAGTGAATTTTACTTTGGTAATTGCTACATACTTTTGTATTCCTATCTATATTATTTTTAAAAAATGTCATCTTTGTTTTTTAAGTTTTATTTTTAATTTACACATAATGTATATATTTATAGGGTACAGCGTGATGTTTTGATACATGTATACCTTATGTAATGATCAAATCAGGGTAATTAGCTTATCCATCACTTCAAACATTTATCATTTCTTGGTGGGAGAAACATTCAAAATCCTCTCTTCTACTTATTTTGAAATATATAACAAATTATTGTTAACTATATTCACCCTATTGTGCAATAGAACACTGGACCTTATTCCTCCTACCTGTAATTTTGTACCCATTGACAAAAATCTACCCATTTTCTCTTCCCCACTACCCTCCCCAGCCTCTGGTAACCATTATTCTACTCTGTACTTCTATAAGATCAAATTTTTTAAATTATGCAAATCAGTTTGATCATCTGGTATTTTTCATTTTTTCTGCCTTGCTTATTTCACTTAGTATAATGTCTTCCAGGTTCCTCCATGTTGCTACAAATGAAAGAATTTTATTATTTTTATGACTGAATAATATTCCATTGTGTATATATACCACATTTTCTTTATTCATTCATCCACTGAAGGACACTTATTTTGATTCCTTGTCTCAGCTGTTGTAAATATTACTGCAATAAACATGGAGGTGCAGATACTCTTTTACTTACTGATTTTATTCCATTGTGGTAAATACCCAGTAGTAGGATTGATGGATCATATGTTCTATTTTTAATTTTAGATAAACCTTCATGTTGTTTTCCATTGTGGCTGTATTAATTTATATTCCCACCAACAGTGTATAAGGGTTCCCATTTCATCACATCCTTGCCAGCAATTACTGTTTTTTGTCTTTTTGATAAGCACCATTCTAATTGGGGTGAGGTGATAGCTCACTGTGGTTTTGATTTGTACTTACCTGATGAGTGCTGTTGAATACTTTTTCATGTACCTATGGGCCATTTGTATATCTTTTTTTCTATTTTTTTATTTCAGAATATTGCCTGGGTACAAATGCTTTCATCACATAAATGGTTTTTGTACCTCCCACGTCCAAACTACAAGTGGACCTATCCCCAAGAAAGGGTGCATGGCACCCATTAGGTGTGAATTCCATCCCCTCCTCCCCACTCCCACATGCCTAATCCCCAATGAAGGTTACTTCCATATGTGCACATAAGTGTTGACCCATTAGTACCAATTTAATGGTGAGTACATGTGGTGTATGTTTTTCCATTCTTGTGATACCTCACTTAAAAGAATGGGCTCAAGTTCCATCCAAGTTAATAAAAGAGGTGTTAGTTCACCATTTTTTATGGATGAATAGTACTCCATGGTATACATATGACACATTTCATTAATCCACTCATGTATTGATGGGCACTTGGGTTGTTTCCACATCTTTGCAATTGTGAGTCGTGCTCCTATAAACATTCGAGTGCAGATATCTTTTTAATAGAACGTCTTTTTTTTCCTTTGGTGAAATACGCAGTAGTAGGGTTGCTGGATCAAATGGTAGTTCCAATCTAAGTTCGTTAAGGAATCCTCATACTTTCTCTAAACGTTGTAGTAGTTTGCAGTCCCACCAGCAGTGTATGAGTGTCCCTATCTCTCCGCATCCGTGCCAACATTTGTTGTTTGGGGACTTTTTGATGAGAGCCATTCTCACTGGAATTAAGTGATATCTCACTGTGGTTTTGATTTATATTTCCCTGATGATTAGAGATGTTGAGCATTTTTTCATATGTTTGTTGGCCATTATTTTGAAAAGTTTCTGTTCATATTGTTTGTCTACTTTTTAATGGGGTTGTTTGATTTTTTTCTTGCTAATTTGCCTGAGTTCTTTATAGATTCCAGTTATCAGCCCTTTATCAGATGAATAGCATGCAAGTATTTTCTCCCACTTTGTAGGTTGTATCTTCTCTGTGTTGATTGTTTCCTTTGTTGTGCAGAAGATTTTTAGTTTTATGTAATTCAATTTTTCTATTTTTGCTTTTGTTCCCTGGATTTTTCGATTCTTATCCAAAACATCTTTACCCAGACCATGACATGAAGCATTTTCCCCATGTTATCTTCTAGTATTTTTATAGTTTTGGGTCTTACATTTAAGTCTTTAATCCATTTTGAGGTGATTTTTTGTACGTGATGAGAGAAAGGAATCTAGTTTTGTTCTTCATACAGATATCCAGTTTCCTCAGCAACATTTATTAAAGATACTGTCCTTTCCCCAGTGTGTGTTCTTGGCACCTTTGTTGAAAATCAGTTGGCAGTAAGTGGGTGGATTTATTTCTGTTTTCTCTATTCTGTCCCATGGGTCTGTGTGCCTATTTTTATGCCAATACCATGCTGTTTTGGTTACTATAGCTTTTTAGTAAATTTTGTAGTTAGGTGGTGTGATGCCTGCAGCTTTGTTCTTTTTGCTCAAGATTACTTTGGCTATTAAGGGTCTTCTGTGATTCTATATGAATTTTAGGATTTTTTTTCCTATTTCTGTGAAGAATGTCATTGGTATTTTGATAAGGATTGCATTGAGTCTGTAGATCTCTTTGGGTAACAATATTAATTCTTCCAATCCATGAACATGGATTATCTTTCAATTTGTTTCTATCTTCTTCAGTTTTATCCATTTGTGTTTCACAGTTTTCATTGTAGATATCTGTTACCTCCTTGGTTAAATTTATTCATAACCATTTTGGTTTTTTGTATTCTTATAAATGGGATTTCCTTCTTGATATCTTTTCACATAGTTCACTATGGCATATAGAAATGTTAGTGATTTTTGTATGTTGGTTTTATATCCTACAACTTTACTGAATTAGTTTATTAGTTTTAATCTTTTTTGGTGAAGTCTTTAGGGTTTTCTACATATAACATCAGGTTGTCTGCAAACAGTGACAATTTTACTTCCTCCTTTCCAATTTTGATGCCCTTTATGTTTTGTTTTACCTAATTGCTCTGGCTAGAACTTCCAGTACTTTATCCAGTAAAAATGGTAAAACTGGACATCTTTGTCTTGTTCCAGATCATAGAGGAAAAGCTTTTTGACTTTTCTACATTCATTATGATTTTAGCTGTGTGTTTGTCAAATATGGCCTTTGTTGTGTTAAGATATGTTCCTTCTATGCCTAATTTGTTGAAAGTTGTTATTATGAGTAATGTTAAATATTATCCAATGCTTTTTCTGCATCAGTTTAAATAATCATATCATTTTGTCCTTGATTCTGTTGATGTGATATATCCCATTTATTGATTTGCATATGTTGAACCATCCTTGCATTCCCCGGATAAATCCCACTTGGTCATTGTAAATAATCTTTTTTAATTTTTCATTGAACTCAGCTTGCTCATATTTTATTGATGATTTTTACATCTATGTTCATCAGGGATATTGGCTTTTAGTTTTCTTTTTTTGTTGTGTTCTTGTCTGGTTTTAGCATTAGGGTGATGCTGGCTTTGTAGAATGAGTTTGGAAGAATTCTGTCCTCTTCAAATATTTTTTGGTATAGTTGGGAAAGGATTGGTGTTAGCTCTTTAGAATTTAGAGGTGAAGACATGAGGTCCTGGGCTTTCCTTTGATAAGAGACTTTTTATTACTGATTCAGTCTTCTTACTTATTATTAATCCTTTCAGATTTTCTATTTCTTTATGACTCAATTTTGGTACGTTTTATATGTCCGGAAATTTATTAATTTCTTCTAGGTTTTCCAATTTCTTGCCATATAGTGGTTCCTAATAGTCTCTTATGATTCTTTATATTTCTGTGGTATTAATTGTAATGTCTTCATTTTCATTGGATTTTATTTATCTATCTCTGTTTTCTCTTTTTTTCTTAGTCAAGCTACACATTGTCAATGTTATCTTTTCAAGAAACCAAGTCTTTATTTCATTGATTTTTTGTAATTTTTTTAGTCTTTATTTTGTTTATTTCTTCTCTGATATTTATTCTTTCCTTCTGCTAATTTTAGATTAAGTTTCTTCTTTTTAATTAATTTATTTTTTTTCTTTCAGCATACTATGGGAGTGCAAATGTTTAGCTTACAAATATTACTTTTGCCCCACCTCAGTCAGAGATTCAAGTGTGTCCATCCCCCAGACGGTACACACTGCACTCATTAGGTGTGAATATACCCATCCCCTTCTCCCTCCTCCCACCTGCCAACACTCGATAAATGTTACTACTATATGTGCACTTACTTACGTGTTGGGCAGTTTAGTCTGTTAATACCAATTCGACGGTGAGTACATGTCATGCTTCTTTTTGCATTCTTGTGATACTTCACTTAGTAGAATGGTATCCACCTCTATCCAGGAAAATACAAGAGGTGCTGCATCACCATTGTTTTTTGTGGCTATGTAGAATTCCATGGTATACATATACCACATTTTATTAATCCACTCACGTCTTGATGGGCACTTGGGTTGTTTTCACATCTTTGCAATTGTGAATTGTGCTGCTGTAAACATTCGAGTACAGATGTCTTTGTTATAGAATGTCTTTTTGTTTCCTTGGGTAGATGCCCAATAATGGGATTGCTGGATCAAATGGTAGATCTACTTGTAGCTCTTTCAGGTATCTCCATATTAGATTCCACAGAGGTTGTACTAGTTTTCAGTCCCACCAGCAGTGTATGAGTGTTCTTATCTTTTTGCATCCACGTTAACATTTATTGTTTTCGGACTTTGGGATAAAGGCCATTCTCACTAGAGATAAGTGATGATATCTCATTGCGGTTTTGATTTGCATTTCCCTGGTGATTACAGATGTTGAGCATTTTTTCATGTGTTTTTTGGCCGTTAGTCTATCTTCTTTTGAAAAGTTTCTGTTCATGTCCTTTGCCCACATTTTGATAGGGTTGTTTGATTTTCTTTCTTCCTGATTTTCCTGAGTTTATATAGATTATAGGTATTAGCCCTTTCTTGGATGTGCAGCATGCAAATATTTTCTCCCATTCTGTAGGTTGTCCGTTTGCTCTCGTGATAGTTTCCTTGGCTGTACAGAAGCTTTTCAATTTGATCAGATCCCATTTATTTGTTTTTGTTATTGCTGTGATTGCCTTTGGGGTCTTCTTCATAAATTCTTTGCCTTAGCCAACATCCATAAGAGTTTTCCCAATGTTTTCTTGTAGAATTCTTATTATTTCATGCCTTAGGTTTAAGTCTATTATCCATCACGAGTTGATTTTTGTGAGAGGCGAGAGGTGTGGATCTTGTTTCAATCTTTTACGTGTTGCTATCCAGTTTTTCCAGCACCATTTATTGAATAAGGATTCTTGTCCCCAGTGTATGTTTTTGTCTGCTTTGTAAAAGATTAGATGGCTGTATGAGGATGGTTTTACATTTGGGTTCTCAGTTCTGTTCCATTGTTCTGTGTTTCTGTTCTTGTGCCAGTACCATGCTATTTTAGTTACTATAGCTTTGTAGGATAACTTGAAGTCTGGTAAATTGATGCCTCCCAATTTGTTCTTTTTGCCTAAGACTGCTTTTGCTATAAGGCATCTTCTCTGGTTCCATACAATGTACAGAATTATGTTTTCCAAATCTGCAAAAAATGATGTTGGTATTTTAATAGGAATTGCATTGAATCTGTAGATCACTTTGTGTAGTACAGACATTTTAACAATGTTGATTCTGCTGACCCATGAGCATGATACCGTTTTCCACTGCTTATGTCTTCTGATATTTCTTTCTTCAGTGTTTCATAGTTTTCTTTGTAGAGGTCTTTCACCTCCTTAGTTAATATATTCCCAGGCATTTTATTTTCTGTGTTGCTCTTGTGAAGGGTATTGAGTTTCTGATTTGGTTCTCACTTTGACAGTTATTAGCATATAAGAATGCTACTGATTTTTGTACATTGATTTTGTAACATGAGACTTTGCTGAATTTGTTTATCAATTCCAGTAGTTTTGTGGCAGAATGTTTGGGGTTTTCTAGATATAAGATCATAGTGTCAGCAAAGAGTGATGGTTTGACCTTTTCTGCCCCATTTGGATGCCTTTGATTTCTTTCTTTTGTCTGATTGCTCTGGCTAGGACATCCAGCACTATGTTGAATAGAAGTGGTGATAGAGGGCAACTTTGTCTGGTTGTAGTTCTAAGTGGGAATGCTTTCAATTTTTCCCCATTCAGTATGATGTTGGCTGTGGGTTTGTCATATATGGCATGTATCATTTTTAGGTATGTCCTATTTTGTTATGCATTCTTATCGTAAAAGGGTGCTGAATTTTGTCGAATGCTTTTTCTGCGTCTGTTGAGAGTATCTCATGGTCTTTGTTTTTGCTTCTATTTATGTGGTGAATTACATTTATATATTTCCATGTGTTGAACCATCCCTGCATCTTTGGGATGAAGCCCACTTGATTGTGATGGATTATTTTTTTGATAAACACCTGAATTCAATTTGCTAGGATTTTTTTGAGAATTTTTGCATCTATATTCATAAGGGATATTGGTCTGTAGTTTTCTTTTTTTGTTATGTGCTTTCCTGGTTTTGGTATCAGGGTGATGTTGGATTCATAAAACGTGTTGGGGAGGATCCTTCCTTCTCAATGTTGTGGAGTAATTTCTGCAGGATATGCACTAATTCTTCTTAAGTTTCTTCTTGTTTTTCCTTTAATCAGTTGTCCCCAGCCTTATTGGCACTAGGGACCATTTTAATGGAAGACAGTTTTTCCATGGACCATGTGTGGGGGGATGGTTTCTGGATGATTCAAGCACATTACATTTATTGTGTACTTTATTTCTATCATTATTACATTGTAATATGTAATGAAATAATTATACAACTCACCATAGGTAGGGGGGACTCATGCTTTAAACATTCTTTATCTTTTGATTCTTAGCAACAGTTAAGCTACTGGAAACAGTTTGATAGTTTTGGGTCTTCCTTTTAAGATTTGCTAGGCAGGACCAGAGCAGTGTTTAGGGCTACTCACTATTCAAGAAAGATGCTTCCAAGTGGTCTATCTAATACTTCATGAATTATAAGGTTTTCCCCTTTTTGGCTGGTGGTAGTAGGCTATATTCCCCGCCCTGCATGTGTTTTTATTTCCCTCTAATTCTTTCAGATAGTTCTTCCCAAGGCCTTGAATTGTTTCCTTGAACGTGTTTATCAGTAGTAATCTGCTGAATGCTTGAGGGAGACTTTTTACAAATTTTTGTAATTCTATCTCTCTACTCCTTTTATCCCTTTGGTACTCTGCCCTGCTATCTCTGTCTGCCTTTGTCTACCCTGACTCTCAGTTCTGTCTCCTCAGCTTAAATTCACCAGGCTCTGCCTGGGTTTCCTTTACCTGCATAACAGCCTGAAAACTCTCTCAAGGTGGTAAGCTGGAACAATCACAATGCTAACCTCATCATTTCCCATCTCTTACGAATCACTCTCCTTCATTGCTTAACATATGATCTCCTAAAAACTGTTGTTTCATATAATTTTTGTTTGTTTGTTTTGTTTGTTTGTTTGTTTTTCTTGCTTTTTCAGGCAGGCAAGTAAATCTAGTCTCTCTTATTCCATCTTGACCAGAAGCAGAAATACTTGGACTGTTGAAACTTTATCATTTTTATAATTACTATTTAGGTTTGTTGCATTGAAATAATTCATTGTTATCTTCTTTTTAATATTTTCCATTCATTTCCACACATATGCTGTTTTCCCAGATTTTTTTGAATGGCTGCCCTGCTCCCGTGCATAGTTTCAACCAATTATGTTATTCCTCAGAATCTGATAGTACTACTTAGAATCTTCAATTTCACTGCTGCTGCTATTGATGAAAAGTTTACAAATGGTGATTTTGTTTCTATATTGGAAAATGCTTGTTAAGGAGAGTTTACTTCTCCTTTCTCTAAAAGGTGCTTGGTAGAGATGGTTTATTTAAAAGTATTACATCATTTAATATATTTAAAATGATGTTTTATTGTGAGGTTATGTTAAATTCACAACTTTTTTATTATAACAGAAATAACATAAGCATATTGTAGTTACTCTGATGAAAAACTTATGACTATGCTAACATCCAGTTGCTAACATTAGATTTATGTCTTGCTTTCTTTGGTATGTTACACAGTAAGCCCCCAGTTGAGGGGATTAACAACATGGAACCCTCCCTTCTATGTTATGTCGTATACACATACTCTTACACTTTAGGACCCAGCTTACTAGCAAAATTAAATAGATCCTTTCTACTCCTGACCATTTAGCACATTCCAGGATAACTCCTGCCACTTACATTTTCCTCCTCCGTCAGTAGGAGAGAGTTCCAGAGATCTGGCATCCCCCAATTTAAAAGTGACAAGTAAGGATTTACTATATATTACAATTTTTTATTTTTTTATTTATTTTTTATTTTTATTTCAGCATATTATGGGGGTATAAATGTTTAGGATACATATATTGCCCTTGCCCCCTCCCCACCCTGAGTCAGAGCTTCAAGTGTGCCCATCCCCCAGATGTTTCACGATTCTCTTTGAAAGTTAGCTGTGCAAGGTATAGGATTTTTTCCCTAAGTTTATGTCAAATAAAACAGATTGAAAAACTACTAATGATTTCATATTTTGAGAAAATGTGAAATGATATTTTGTTTCATATACACACACATTTCATTTTAATTTAGGATTTGCTTTCCCATATGCTTCATATGGATCCACATCAGAGGTACACCACTGAACAAGTATTAAAGCACCCATGGATAACCCACAGAGACCAGTTGCCAAACAATCAGCCAAAGAGAAACGATGCAGTACATGTCGTTAAGGTAAAAGAAACCTTCTTTTACATGTGTTCTAAATATTGATACCTAATAAAGCCATTGTATGCCATTCACTGATTACACTTAGATAATTCCTTAAAATAGCTTTAGTTTTTTAAAGATAGATTTTGTTTGTTTGTTTGTTTGTTTGTTTAAATAACAACCATGTACTCTTTTTGACTTTCTTTACTACTGCCTTTCTGAAATAAAAATTCCTTAATTATACTTATCTTGCTCTTGATAGACACTGGGGCTAGGAGTAGATTAAATGCAATTTTTGTATGGAAACAGAAGATTGCTATTAGTTCCTAAATTATAATCATCCATACCAGTTTCTTATATTCATAGACATTGAACCTAGATTTTAAATATTAGAGTTTTAACAATTTTTGTAAGAAGAATAGTTATTGAAATGAGACATATACAATTAATCAGATATTAATTCATCAAGGGAACATCAATGTACAGATCAAGTACATTGATTTATTTTCCAGGGGAAAAGTTTTGTTCTAGTTAAATGTCTTATGATATAATGTGAAAGTTTTCTTTTTTATCTCCAGAGATTATTAGTCAATTTGTGACATTTTCTCATTATTTTAGGGAGCAGTGGTTGCCACATATTCTGCCCTGACTCACAAGGCCTTTCAACCACTCCTAGAGCCTGTTGCTGCTTCAAGCTTAGCTCAGCGACGGAGCATGAAAAAGCAAACATCAACTGGCCTGTAAGATTTGTGGTGTTTCTCAACCAAACTGGATGAAGAGAAAATTAAATGTGTGGCTTTTTGCCTAATCTTATATCAAAGGCATTTTTTTCTGCTACATTACTTGAATATTCTGTTTCAGTCCCCATTTTTAGGGGGAATGAGATTTAAAAAAAGCATACACAGGTTCACAATATTCATACTATGTTGTTTTGCAGTAGTGTCCAAGTATTCATTTAAGCATGTAATTGGTGTCCACAAGGTCATAACAACTTCTCTGCACACTAACTTCTAAGTTAATTTCAAATGAAGTTACTTTAAAAGTATTTCTGGTTTCACACAATAATGGTTTGGGGAATAATTACCAACAATCTACATGTATGTATGACAGCATAATGATAAACAATATCAGGGTTTTTTTGTTGTTTTTTTTTTTTAATTTCAGATCCTGAAGAGTAGGCTCTTCTTTTTCCCCCAAAAAACCAAAAAAGTATTGTGGAAGCTTGTTGTGCACTACCAAAGGACTCCATTTGTTTGACTGTCTGTAGTTACTAAAATGTAGACATAGTACTTTGGTGCCAGAACAAAATACATTTGTGCTAATATATGAATTTCTGTTATAGTTGGTGCCAAAGTTTTTATAGAAGAATTAAATCACCGATAATGTGTATAGACAGACCTGTATATGACCCATATGTGGCCTCATCTAGAAATACAGGTTTCCATATGGCTTCTATACATGTTACATCTAATGGAATTGTGGTACAAGTGAAGAGTTTTTTAGCCAAAGGCTTTATACTGGAGATGTAATATTCTAAATAGTTCATAGTTAAGCCTTTGAAAATAAAGTACATGGTGTTGACACTATCTTGATGTTATGTAAGCTGACTTTCAAGTTAATCAGTTGGATTTAATTATTATCTGTCCCCTTTATAAATGAATTACACTATTTTTATGACTTCCATGTGCTTTCAGTTACAGTGTAGCATATTAATCTACCTTCAATCCTATGGTAATATAGTTGAAATTTTACTGTAGTAGACTTGTGCACTTAGCACACAGGATATAGTATAATGTATTACAGTGAACTTTAGGCAATGCTACATGATAGCTATACTTTGAGAAGATAAACATTTTAAATAAGAATAATATACATGGTATACATAAAATTTGAGCATATTTTAAAATCATATTTATAAAAAAGATCTGGCCAAATTGGTCTTATTAAATTTATGATTCAGAACCACTGTGTAATATGTATTGTTTTCTCTAAATGATGAAATTTTAAAGAATTGCTTTGTGTTGTTGAAGAAAATACCAATACTACTACTACTGACAGAATTCATGAATGTAAACCTGAGGATATCACAATTTTTGTTTAGTGAATATAAGTGAACTACTTGTGAGTGCTAGGTGTACTGCTTGCTATGTATTTTATTTTCTTTAGTTCAGAGAGAGAGAGTTGATTACTGAGTACTGAAGTATACAATTTAGGCTAGTAGACTTGTAACTCTGGTATTTAATAAAAGAAACTATATATATATATATATATATATATATATATATATATATATTCTCTTTATAATGTAAGTGATCTATACCCCATGCACAAAGATCTGTTTCTTGGATGTGATACATAAAAGTATGTATTCTTATTTTGAGATGTCTTTTTGACATAGTTGAAAGATATTAAAGAACATCTAATGTCACATGTAAAAAAATACTTAGAAATAGACTGGTATCATGTCTTATGGCTTTCTATGGTCCAATTTGACATTTTCATTTCCTCATTTTGCTTTATTACTATAAGCATTTGCACGTAACAATGTGTGTCCATATATTATGACTTATTTTCTTCCTGTCATTATCTTGTTTAGCTGTTATACCTTCTTCCTATCAGAATTGATATGTCAAACTCTGAGGTGTTGAACTTTTCAGGACAGAGATACTATGTCCATGTATGCTTTTAAGTAGTAAAATTAGGGGAAGTGAAATTGGAAAACTAAAATAATCACAAAATAATCTTTAGGCTTTCCATAATCAATGGCTTTAAAAAGTAGACAGTCATAATTTTTATTTAGCATGCTCAGAAGGATCATTTCATACAGTCCTATTATGAAAGGAACACTGTAAGAATTAAGCAATGAACAGAATGATTCCTTGTCAACCAATAAGGATTAACAGTGTGTAACAGACATGGGTATGCTAGTGGATGTACTCAATAATTGCATGAGAGTTTTCTGCTGAAAAATTCAAATATGCTAGCATAACAGTAGTAGAGGGAAACTTTATTATAAGGGAAAGTTTTAAACTATACCACCATTTTGTAGAAGGAGCCCAGGTAAGGATGCCCAATCGTGTCAATTTTGGCTAGAACTCTATAGCCACAAATGCAAATTTGAATGGAACATTTTTTTTGATGGGGCTTCTATAAATGCTTAACCAGTAAAAACAAATCCACTCTATAAGACTTTAGAATACTGTGATTTTTAATGGATTCATGAACATTTATTTGCATTTTCTCTGTAGTTCATGATTTTGTGTAGTATTTAATGATAGCACACTTTGAGGGTTTTATTGTTCTGGAAGGGAGACGATATTGAACTTATTTTTCTCAAAGGGAAAAAAAAACAACCAGGTTTGCTCAAATAGACTAACAATCTATTTTCCTAAAGCACATATTTCCATGAATAAACTCAGGAGACTATTTGCAAGAAAATTAGAATGCAGTGCTGGTAAAACTGATTTTGTGGGAAAAAGCAATGGTTTAAGTCCTTTCATGAAGATCAAACTTAAGCCTATTTTGTTAGACAGAAGAATGCCTAAACATTGATTTTTATAATTTATTATTAATACCATTGGTAATTCAACATAATAAAACATTTTTGATAGCACCTCTGGTTAGCTCAAAGGGATTCCATATGTTTAAGCAACCCACAAACTTAAGAACAGATGCTTGGTGTTTATAATGTCTCCCCATTGAAACAACGTGTTAAAATAGAACACAGTTTCTGCCCACAGAAACTTATTCATAGAGATCGAATAGTATTTTTCAGACAGTCAGAGGCCCTTCATTTATGAAAAAGGAAAAGAAATGCTTACTTTGGCTCTAAGGCCCACTGGAAAACTTAGGCTTTAAACCAGGCAAAGTTTATCTTTGGGATTCTCTACGTTGTCTTTCTCCTGGCTTTCTGGCCCCCTCATGCTATCTATTCTACTTGAGCACCTCCCAGCAGTATTCCATCATTAAGGTTTATGCTATCCCCAGAAGGATTCTATACATCAAAAGGCCCTTACTACCTTCCCCTTCCCATTCCCCGTATCAGAATATCCATTCTTTCAGCGCAGCTCTTTTCAGGTAAAAGGTAAAAGGAAGGCTATCACATTAAATTAATTCACATTTTTCTGTCAGTGTCTAATAGACAGTTGGCATTTTTTTTTCAAGAAAGATGTCCATTAATCAAATTTCTAGTTGCTGGAGCTTCCAGCAAGCTAACCAAATGACAATAATTTTAAATTCAGTTATTATCAGGGAAAGTATTTTGAGGGCAATGAACTTATACAGTATGTCCCAAGGTCAGATTATCTAATACATTTTGCACAGTTCCTTTCTTTCTACTTCTCAATCTGCATTTTCTCTTGAAAACTTTAAAGCTTTTTCACCACATTTAACTTCTATGATAAAATGGTGTTAAGGGAGGCAGAGATTGGCAGTCATTTCCATATATGTTGTTAAGCCCATTTATCTGTATTCTTGTTTCTCACAATACATGATGACCTATGTAACATAAGGAGTTTTATTCCCTCTGCCCCTGTTCCTACTGTATTGATAGAGAAAAGCACAGAAAGATTGAATGCAAACAATTCGTGGAGTTCAAGTGTCCAGATACTCTGTCTAGATTTTAGGACCTAGAGATCCTATTTATCACAATGTTATTTCAACAAGAATGCAAGCCATATTAAGTATAAATTGGCCAATTGCAATTAAAATTCTTTAGAACAATGTTTTACATTTTAAAGCTCATTCAGGCATTTTTGGTGTGTATCTCAAGATCAATGATTGCTGATATTAGAATGAATCAATAGTGTGCTGTTTGCCTTCCTATGCAGGAATGTAGTGGCATTAGTAGTGATTATTCACAACATACATTATACTCATGAATGCACTCTTCCTGGTTTTAGTCTTATAATGAAGTCCATCATATAATTTTAATAAAATGATAATGCTTGATCACTTAAAATTCTATTTGGTTGCTAAGACATGGGGAAATTATATTTGAAGATATAGTAACTTCTAAATTACAGGCATGAGTTTCTTTGAAATATGAAGAAAAATATAAAGGAAAAGTATTTTTAGAGTACAAAAATCCAAGCTTACTTACATTATATTGGCAAATTATATACCTTTCAATTATTGACCAGCAAGAAAGTTTAGCTTAAATGCTTAGAAATAAATATGTAGGTAATTGCCAAGTTAAGGTTTGATTTGTATTCACATTTCTAAACCCTGAACAATAGAGCTTCTTTGGATGACTGTATTGCTTTCATTCTAGTTGTCTAATTATGGAAACTACTCTTCAAAAGGTATTTATTAAGCACTAATTTTATGTGGACAGTTCTAGAGAATGTACTAAGTGCATTAGTTTCATAATATATTGTCATAATGTGACCAATTAGATTATTTGCTTTTATCTTTACTATCAACTAATATTGCTAGGTCACATTTGATTTCCGTTTTCAAATTCATTCCCTCTGAAATTGATACCACTTATAGCAAAAATATGTAAGCTTTTTAGTATGATAATATTATTCTTAACAGCAGAAAAGCAGTCTAACAAGAAACAGCCATTTAAAAAGTTATACATAAAGTCTTACTTAAATATCCAAATACCAGCATGATTTGGAAATAAGAATTTATCTTGCATTCCATAGTAAAAAAATTGGATAATGTGGTTTTACTGTGTTTGATTTTTTTAAAAATAGGAAGTAGTGTTGGTAATTGCAAATTACATAGGCTTTATGCAGAGAGAGCATACTTTGCTATAGCCCCCTTTTTAAACAGTTGGTTTGCCAACACTTTCCAAGCATTTTTGAATTCCTAAACTTATTTTTGAATATAGAAAATATATTTACTGGCATTTCATTGCATTTCTCAAGGTTGAAATGGCACTAAATAGCACTTGTATGTAAATTTGATTCACATGTACTTAAAAACTTAAAAGCTGCAATTGAAAGAAAAGGTCCCAGTGTTCAGATAACTATATTTTTCTGACTATATTATGGATTTTATACCATCATTTATTTTATAAATGTTTTCTTTAAAGCACTATTCCTTTTGACATTAAAGTTTTCATTCATTGTACTAAAATTTTTTTTATCATGTAAGACCAAATCCAGTAGTGCATTTTGCAGTGCTTTTTCCCTCACAGTGCTGCTAAGGAAATGGCTATCATTTTGAATTTATAACATGCCAAAGATTACATAGAAATTATATTTATTTTTGTTCTTGTTAAAACTCTGTGAGCAACAATTATCAAGATACCATGTTAAATCACTGGCATTCTCTGGGCACTAAATAAAAAGTCTGCAACTTTCTAACATTTTACAGTTGACCTTGCTTGATCATTTATGGATATAAAACTTTGTGTCTGCTTTTATTGGACATGTACAGCTAATTGCAGAATTCATTGGAAGTGATATACATTGTTCAGGAGCCAGATTTAACAAGCATTTCAGGATATTGTTTATGCATATACTTTGATAATTTTGTGAACTGTAATATTTTTCTCACTTTGATTATTATTCTTATAAGGCAAGGAAATTCAATAAAATGAGTTTAAAAACTTACAATATTTTTAGGACATTACAGGAAAATGCATTTGTCTGCAAATTAAGGTGAAAACCTTTTCTGCAGCAAAAACAAATTAAAACCTTAGTCTCTGGGGATTGGCAAAATTCTTTTCAGCAGAGAATCAAGTAGGATAACAAATTTAGCCAAAAAGAAGCCATGGGCTGGGCGCGGTGGCTCACGCCTGTAATCCTAGCACTCTGGGAGGCCGAGGTGGGCGGATCGTTCTGAGCTCAGGAGTTCGAGACCAGCCTGAGCAAGAGCGAGACCCCATCTCTACCAAAAATAGAAAGAAAATTAATTGGACAGCTAAAAATATATATAGAGAAGAAAATCAGCCGGGCATGGTGGCGCATGCCTGTGGTCCCAGCTGCTCGGGAGGCTGAGACAGTGGGATTGCTCGAGCCCAGGAGTTTGAGGTTGCTGTGAGCTGGGCTGACGCCACGGCACTCACCCCAGGCAAGAGAGTGAGACTCTTTCTCAAAAAAAAAAAAAAAAAAAAAAAAAAAAAAAAAAAAAAAAAA
>RJWJ010026921.1:0-22627 GCA_004363605.1 Indri indri
AACTGGGGTTGTTCTGGAAACTATTAAAATTGGGGGGCGGGAAGTTGTGGTGCGAGTATCCCGGAGGATACTGATAATTAACCTGCGGTGGCATGACTGGCGGGGGCGGGGGGGGGGGCATGGAGGGTGGAGGCATCATGAAGGGGAAAGTGCCTTGCCCAGGAGGTGCTCCAGGGACCGGGGGGTTATTGGGACAGGGCATCGGGGGAGGCATGGGAGGAAAACAGGGAGGAACTGGGAAGGGGTGCCTCATCTGGTGGTTGGGGAAAGGGGGCCGGATTGGGCACGGGGGAGGGCCTTGTGCTGACGGAGGCATGGGTGGAGGGAAAGGTACGAAGTCTGGTCGCGGAGGCAGAAAATTGGGGGCTGGAGAGTTCGAGAAAGTAGTGGAAGGGGCACTTGGAGGTTCATATTGATATTGCACAGGAGGCTGCTGAGGGTGAAGCAGTCTCAGATTTTGGGGCCTGAAGGCTGGTGCTGAGGGTCTGGCTCCATGTCCTCCTCGTCCTCGGGGACATCCTCGTCCTGGGTGGAACGACATTCTATGACTTTGTTGGAGAAAATATAAAGGGAAAAGGTTTAAAAAAAAAAAAAAACTTCATTATGTAAACAGGGTTTCATTAATGCCTATCTTGATGAGCAACTGACAGTCAGGTTGCTGGAATATTCCACCTATTTAATACTAGGCTCTTGACAATATCTGAAACTCTTCGTAGCCAGTAAAGTCATCCTCCCCTGTCTTGGCCACCCAACCCATTGCCAAGGTCAGTCTCTGGACCTTGTCATTCCTTAAAGCTGCTCCACCTCCAAAACGGCAAATTCAACATCCCATTTGTTCAATTATTTGCTGTCAAGTTCCTGCTCAAGCTCCCCCTCAATCTTGAGCTCACATGTGAGGTCCACACACATCTGCACCAGCATCTTCCTGTCTTCACCTCCTACCCACTCAGCATAGACCCCATGGACCAGCATCTCAATAACTCATTTTTTAATACCCTATGCTCCAATGTCCCTCTCTACTTCAGTCACAAGAACCTGGCAATACCCCGACCTTAGAAAAATGCAAAAATTTGTTTTCTGGAGGCTAACCAGAACGTAGCACTGTAGAAAAATACCTGACTAGGCAGACTGGTGTCCACAGAAATTCACAGTCGCTGGGTTCTGCCAAGCCATCCCCCGGCATGCTTCTGCAGCCAGCTTACTCTCCTAACTATCCTCCCTAACTACCACAAATCTTCAGCATCTTCCCCATATTCCATTCCCTCTTCACAGTCAACAAGCAACCTTATCTCCTACCACACAGAAACACAAACACCATCAGAAGAGAACCCCCTCAACTTGTTCTACCATTTCTGCAAACCTATGTGCGCCCAACTCCATCCTCTCCCAATTCCCTCCTCCTAACAAAGCCTCTCCTGACACACGTGCTCTGGATACCATCCCCAAATGTATATATTTGGGATAACCACCCTTCCTCTGTGTTCCTTCATCTCTCCTTGCTACCAGACCCTTCACATCAGCATTTAAAAATGCTCAGGTCTATTCCAACGTAAAATATTTTCCTTGGCCTCTGGGTCTCCCTCCACTTTGCACCTTCTTTCTCCTCCCCTTCATGGCCAAATGACCTGGAAAAGTTGTTAGGCATTGTTTGTGTTCCTTGCAAAATTTATATGTTGAACCCCTAATCCCCAGTGTGACACTATATGGAGATGGGGCCTCTGGGAAATAATTAGGGTTAGATTAGGTCATGAGGGTAGGGTTCTCATGATGGGATTAGTTCCCTTATAAAAAGAAGATGAGAGAGCAGATCCCCCCCTCTCTCTGCCAGGTGACGATATAGCAGGAGGGTGGCCATCTGCAAGCCAGGAAGAGGGCATGTACCAAGAACCTGACCATGCTGGCACTCTGACTACAGACTTCCAGGCCCAGAACTATAAGAAATAAATGTTTGTTGTTTAAGCCACCCAGTCTATGGCATTTTGTTATGGCAACCCAGACTGCCTAAGACAAAAGTGTATACACTTCCAACTTATGCTAATCTAGCTTTGGCTTCTGCCACTACTCCAGTGAGTGAAATGACCAGTACCCACCTTGTCTTGAAAACCAGTGGTCATCTTCAATCACCTCACTTGATCTCTATGCAGCATTCAGTCCAGTTGCCTCGCCCCCACTCCCAATGGAGGCTTTCCTTAGCTTCCTGACAAAACACCCTCATTGTGTCCTTCCTACCTCTCTGGCAATTCCTCCTGGCAGTCTCCTGTGCCAGCTCCTCCTCTGCTCGGGGGCCTTTGATCATTTGGTATTCCTCAGGGGTCCAGCTTGGGCACTCAGCTCACTCTCTCTGCCAACATGACCTTTCCCAACTATGTTTCTTCAATTACTACCCATCTGTCAATAACTCCCAAAGTTACATCTCTAGCCATCAACTTCTGAGCTCCAGACCCACTTTGCCAACTGCCAACCTGACCTCCCTCCTTGAATGTCTCACTGACTCAGCAAATTCAACATAACATATCCTAAAAGGAATTAATGATCTTCCTCTCCAAAATAAACACTTGCTCCTTTCTTAGTTACTTCCTATCTCCATAAATGACACCATTAATGGTTCTCAGGACATATACCAGGAAATCACCTGACAACCTTTCCTCCTTCACTCCACTTAGCTAAAAATTGATTTTAAAATTCCTATCAATTATGTAATAAACACTTTAATAAAAAAATTTTAAGAAATTAAAATGCCGGCCGGGCGCGGTGGCTCACGCCTGTAATCCTAGCACTCTGGGAGGCCGAGGTGGGCAGATCCTCCTGAGCTCAGGAGTTCGAGACCAGCCTGAGCAAGAGCGAGACCCCGTCTCTACCAAAAATAGAAAGAAATTAATTGGACAGATAAAAATATATATAGAAAAAAATTAGCCGGGCATGGTGGCACATGCCTGTAGTCCCAGCTACTCGGGAGGCTGAGACAGTAGGATTGCTCGAGCCCAGGAGTTTGAGGTTGCTGTGAGCTAGGCTGACGCCATGGCACTCGCCCCAGGCAAGAGAGTGAGACTCTGTCTCAAAAAAAGAAAAAAAAAAAAAAAGAAAAAGAAATTAAAATTCCCATCATTTATGCTTCATAAATACTTTTCAATTCATCTACTTCACACCATCACTTCTTTCCTGGCTATTACAATAATATCCTTGCTGGCCTTTCTATAACCACTGTCACTGACCCTAGGGCTTTGTTAGGTTCCCTGTTCTCACAACACTATGCTGCTTCTTAGCAGGTCCTACAATAATTACAATCTACCAGTTAATTACCTAATTCCACCTTCAGTTTCTACGTGCATCTGAGAAGTACAAGCTCCATGAGGGCAAGGCCCTGGGATGTTTCATTAACTGTTCTGGTCTTGCTTCCTAGCCCTGTGCATAGCCTTCTGTTGTGTTATACCCAGTGCTTAAAGAATGGTCACATTTCCCCTCTCCCCATGTACCTCCCTGCTCCCACCCTCTATGTGGCCTCACACCAGTGTTTGCTACTCTTTCTGTTCTCCCAAACACATCACATCACTCACCATGTATTGCCTTGCATCATGATGTACTGTCTGGATATGTCACATCTTCCACAGAGAATATAAGCTCTAAAAAACAAAGAATAAAACAGACATAAACATGTTCCCCAAACTGTAGATGCTATAAAATATTTCTGCAATTATCTTAACACTGATTTTGCATTCTCTAATGCACTTAGCCTACTAACAAAATTAAGAGCATGTTGAACTGCATTAAAGTTTCCAACTAAATTTTAAGATGTCCTTATTACTTGTGGCTCTAACTCAAAACTATCAGTAGCTAAAAAGACTGAAAAACATAGGTATATCTTATCTCTAATTTACTAAAAGACTGGGGTAAAGTCTGAGCACAGTGGCTCATGCCTGTAATTCTAACACTCTGGGAGGCCGAGGCGGGTGGATCGTTGAGCTCAGGAGTTCAAGACCAGCCTGAGCAAGAGCGAGACCCCATCTCTACTAAAAATAGAAAGAAATTAGCTAGACAACTAAAAACACATAGAAAAAATTAGCCGGGCATGGTGGCACATGCCTGTAGTCCCAGCTACTGGTGAGGCTGAGGCAAGAGGATCACTTGAGCCCAGGAGTTTGAGGTTGCTGTGAGCTAGGCTGACACCATGGCACTCTAGTCCAGGCAACAGAGTGAGACTCCGTCTCAAAAAAAAAAAAAAAGATGGGGGTAAAAATTATTTCCCCTTCCCCTTTTCATACTCTAGCTTCCTTCATTATAAAAACAGGTAGGAATAGATCAAACACAAAAATCACAGAGACACCAGCATTCAAATTCAAACATAACCATAATCTTGTTAACATAACAGTTATGATTCTTGATGTTCATTGATGTTCTTGATGTTTCTCTTCCCGTAGAATGACACTGTGAACACAAACAATTTTCCAAACACTTGAACTTCAGCAAAATGTTAAAACAAAGAAAAGCCTCAGATAAATACTCTGTGCAAAAAGCTTTAAAGTAGAAATATCTTCCTAAAGTCTAAGTTTTATCAATAGGCCTTTCAGATGGCTCACAAAAATAATTTCAGATTATATGTCAATCATTGTGCTTAATAACGGACACCAAATAATATCGAATTTATTCAGTCCAATGCTCTTGTGATAAACCTGGGGCCCACACAGGTGATCTTGCCACCATAGGCTACTCAGTGCTGGCAGAATTAAGTTCAAACTCCATGTTTAGCGTTTAAGATCTTATAAAATCTAGACCCAAAGTCTTCTTCCAGGCTTGTTCTCCATTACCTTCCCCATGAAACCCCTACTAGCCCAGATTTTCCCAGCTGTTTAACATACCAAGTACTATCACTCGGCTTGTTCTTTGCTCCCATTATTCTCTCTAAAATCTCTTGCCCAGTGAATTTCTACTCATCTACCAAGCTAAAATGCCACCTCCTCTGTGAAGCCTCTCCTGATTCCCTTTACGAAGTAATTCCATTCGTTCTAGACTTAGTCTACACTTACTTTTACAGCACTTACCGGAGACTGCCTCATATTATAGTCACGTGTGCACATGTCTAACTCCTCCACTAGCTCCTTGATGGCATGGGTTGATTCACAGTCATTTCTGTATCCTTCACAGCCCCTGGCAGAGCATCCTGCACACAGTAGGTGATGAATAAATGTTTACTGTCTCACAAAATAGATTTGCATTACGGAGAACACACAGAAGGCAGAACTTTTCACTGATTCATGCAACATTTAAGGAGCCCATATATGTAAATCACTGTCCCAGGCCCTGCAGATTCAAACACAAGTAAAACATAACATGCAGGATTCAAGTAATTAGAACCCACATACAAATATGTTTTTTAAAAATACAGTATTATGCGATAAACAGAAGAAAAGAGGTATGTACAGGGTCTAGAGAAACACAAAGGAGTGTGCTGAACCTAGAAGTGGGCAATAGTCAGGGTCAGGGTCATTAACACTGTTGTACAGTGCGGGTGTAACAGTTGAACATTCACTACCAGGTCCTAGTTGGATGTTTCTACAGTTAGGAAATCTACGAATACCTATCATGAAATTACCTATCATAGGCATGGTCTGCCTGTGTTGTGGATGCAGACTTTAATTCAGAAGTCAAGGAATTCACTGCAACTGTAAAAGTAACTGTTTTCTAAGTCTGCCTACTCCTAGGATGCTGCTGTGAATAGTTAGCACGTCCAGGAACGTCAGTCCACGTAACAAGAGTTGCAAAGTGTGACTACATTTTTATTGAGAACTCCCTCTTTCCCCCAGGTGAATCTGCAGGCCAGTCACCTTCATCCGGCAGACCCCTAATTGCGTGATTGCCTGTTCGCATCTCCCGCCACACTCTGTGACCCACGAGGCAGGCGCTGGGCTTGCGGTCTCGCTCCCCTCCGAGACCCCGGCGGCCCCAGGCCTGGACCACAGCGTGCGCTCCACAAATGAATGAAAGGTATTCTTGTTCATTTCTTTTTATTTGCGGGATCCGGGCCTAGGGTCGCTCTTTTGCCCTTAGCTGCAGATCTGAAGAGGGGCTGCCCGACCCCAACTCCCAGGAGCCTTTCACCCAGCCCCGGACTCCAGCCCCTTTTAAATCCGACACTCGGAAACACTCCTTCTTCCAACACCCGCAAGGTGCCCCTTTTACCTGCAACAGGCTCTCGGGCCGCGAGGTCGCCGTCAGGAAAAAAAGCCAGGATAACACTGCAGCCGCCAAGACAGTGGCGCCGCCTGCGCCTCCGGAACAGGAAACTGAGAGAATTAAAAAGCAAACCTGTGAAAGCTGGGTCAAGGGAGGGAAAACTCTTCGGCCTGCCGCAGCGCTTTTTGCGCGGTGACTGGCGTGTCAACGAGAGCGATGGACCTCTGTGCCAATCGTCCGCCGCGGGCCCTCCGGTGCCCGCCCCCGCCTTCTAGGTCCTCCAATCTGGAAGCGCAACCGGGTGAGCGCGCGTTTCCGCCCGAAGAGGGAAGCTGGGCAGAGGCTCGGGCATTTCGGGGTCCTCGCCAGGTGCCTCAGACTCGCTGCAGCGCTGACCAGCACGAAAACATGAGTGACACCGCGGGACAGCGCGCTTGTCTCCGGCGCTACCCAGAGCTCCCGGTGTGGGTGGTGGAGGATCATCAGGAGGTGAGCGGGCGGCTGCTGGGCTCTGGGGCAGAACCGCCCAGAGCACTGGTGCTCCAGAAACAAGGAGACGGCCCAGCCCGAGCGTCGGAGGCCAAAGAGATCACCAGAATTGGTTAACTGCGCGAGTTCCGTTGTTGTGGGGAGACACCGAAACAGATAACTTGAAAGATTAGGAGCTTACTTTTATGGGACGCTTACTGTGTGTCCGGCAACTCACTAAACAAGGTCTACCCAAATCCCACAACTGGTGGTGTCGGGGTTCGAACCTGAGCAGTCTGACTGCAGAGCCCCTTCACCTGCAGTTAACTCTAGCTTCCAAATGTCTCCTGGCATCTCTATCACAGCCCTGCTGTTTAGGTGGAAAACTTTATGCTAAAAACGTGGCATTTCATTTATGAAATGGGAACACAAATGATAGAACTCATAGGGCCATTAGGAGTGTTACTGTCAGTATATTGTGTACATAAATCTTTTAACATGGTGCCCTGGCATATGTAGACACTAAAGGTCGTTTCCATTTTTCTGGTTGTGCTACAGTATAGTAACAAAATTGGTGGTTTAATCTAGACTTTTGGAAATCAACAAAGAAAGTCCATGGATCTAAGAAATTTGTTTTAAAGTGGCATTAATAGGCCTTGGGGTTATCTGGATGTAAAAGAGGAGAGATTAACTGATGGAGAAAGTTAAGCAGAGGGGAAGAAAGTTGGGTTTCTCAGGTCCTAGACATCGTGTCTATGAGCTTGAGAGAAGGAAAAAGTGTGGGTTAGGTGGTGCTGTCCAAATTCCTTATTACACCTAGAACTATAGAGGATGTGAGAGGAGAGTCTTACAAACCATCTAGCCAGCCCTCACCATCCTAAAGACATTGAAAAGACCTCAAGAGCTAGGGTATCTTGAACACACAGTTAAGGCTAGACCAGGTGTTAACCAGCAGTTTGTTCCTGAGCCCCAGTCCTGGTCTGTTTACCCACATTACCAGTTGAGTTTGAGATGAGGTCAGGAAGGCAACTAGAGGTACAAGTTGGAAGTTCAGAGGCAAAAGTAATGCTTGCAGTCATTATCTGAACAATCTACAATAAACAAATTTTATCTTTTCCCACTTTTTAATACCTTGATATGCTTCAAATTATGTGCAACTGTGTTTGGCATTGTTTTCTAGTCTGCAGTTGAGTGTGTGCTCATGATTTCAGTGGCAATTCTGAATGTGTATATGTGTTTTTTACAGGTTCTACCTTTTATATACCGGGCCATAGGCTCAAAGCATCTTCCTGCCAGTAATATAAGATTTTTACATTTTGACTCACATCCAGACCTCCTTATTCCTGTGAATATGCCAGCAGACACCGTTTTTGATAAGGAAACACTCTTTGGGTAATACGTGATTTTGTTAATGACTTTTTATGTGTTTGGAATACAATTTGCAGTAGATTATAAAGCATTTATGGGACGTAGACTTTGCTAACAGACTCTTGAGGTTTTTTTGTCTTTGCCTTTTTTATTTTATTTAGAACAAATGTTGACAAACTTTTTCTTAAAGAGCCAGATAGTAAATATTTCAGGTTTGCTGGCCATATAGTCTCTGATACAACTACTTTTCTCTGCTCTTGTAGTGTGAAAGCAGTCATAGGCACTATGTAAACAAATGGCAGTAACTGTTCCAATAAAACTTTACTTACAAGCTGAGTATGGTGATGTGCACCTGTAGTCCCAGCTACTCAGGAGGCTGAGGTGGTAGGATCACTTGCGGCCAGGAGTTGGATGCTGTAGAGTGCTACATTTGTGCCTATGAATGTCCATCCACTGCACTCCAGTCTGGGCAAGTAGCAAGACCCCATCTCTGGAAAAAAAAAATACAAAACTTTATTTACAAAAACAGCTCAGCCAGTGTTTGCCAACATCTGATTTAGAATATAGAACTTTAGAAGTAGAAGAGACTTCTAGAAGTTATCTGAGCCAGTTCTCCTCTCTCTTCTTTAAAAGTCTGGATACTAAAAAATAAGAAAATTTTTCTTAATCTAAACACAGTTCAATAATTGTATAGACAACACATCTTTAATTTGTATATTCTTCCTTCCAGTATTGAGTCTTTTCTACCTCTCAATTTGTTTATTTTCAAGTCATAAATCCTGTTGACTTTCAGTTATATAGAATCATAGAGATGGAAATGAAATGGTTATTTGAGCCTTTCTGAAGGATGGAGTACATACCTAATATATCTGTAAGTAATGACTCAACTAGCTTCTCTTCAGTAATAAAGTTCCCTGAAATTCTGTCACTGTCTCTTCATGTATGTATATAATTGTTAGAATGTAGCCTGCTTGTATAATATAAAAAGTTACAAGCCTGATATGGTGGCTCACACTTGTTACTTTAGCACACTGGAGGGCTGAGGCAGGAGGATCGCTTGAAGTCAGAGTTCAAGACCAGCCTGAGCAAGAGTGAGATCCTGTCTCCACAAAAAATATAAAATTAGCTGGGTGTGGTGGCACTCACCTGTAGTCCCAGCTACTCGGGAGGCTGAGGCAAGAGGATGGCTTGAGCCCAGGAGTTCAAGGCTGCAGTGAGCTATGATGATACCACTGCACTCTAGCCAGGATGACAGAGGAAGACTCTGTCTCAAAAAAATAAAAAAATAGGAAATAAAGATTTTTTTAAAAAGTTACATAGCAGTAATTTTCCTCTATGATAATATTAAAAGATACAGTATATATCCATGTGGATTAATTTTAGCCTACTACATTTCTTTTAGTTTACTTTTTCCAAAACCCTAATTCAGGGCACTATTCCTACAGAAATGTGGTGGCTCTACCATTGTCCTTATTCTCTTTTATATTTAGAGGTTTTATATTTTAGAAATTGAAAGAGAATTATGAAGCAGGTGCACAGCCTGTATAATTAGTCTTAGAATAACAGTTCTGAAACTTTTCAGTCTCAGGATTCCTTTGTACCCTTAAAAATTATTGAGGTCTTTTTTTGTTTGTTTTTTGACACATAGTCTCATTCTTTCACCTGGGCTAGAGTGCAGTGGCCTTATCATAGCCCACTGTAGCCTGGAATTCCTGGGCTCAAGCAATCCTCCCGCCTCAGCCTCCCAAGTAGCTGGGACTGCAAGCACATGTCACCGTGCTCAGCTAACTTTTCTATTTTTTGTAGAGATGGGATCTTGCTCTTGTTCAGGCTGGTCTTGAACTCCAGGCCTCAAGCAATCCTCCCACCTTGACCTCCCAAAGTGCTAGGATTACAGGCATGAGCCACTGTGCCTGGCCTATTGAGCTTTTTTTTTAATGTGGGTTATATCTATTGATATTTACCATATTTGAAATTAAAAGGGAGAAATTTTTTAAATATTCATTTTAAAATATTAATAACAATTACAAACCATTATGTGTTAGCATAAGTAAGATATTATAAAAAAATATATATTTTCCAAAACAAAAAAATGTACTGAGAAGAGAGGCATTGTTTAAATTTTTGCAGATCTCTTTAATATTTGCCTTTATGGTAGACCTCTAGATTCTCATATCTGTTCCTGCATTTAGTCTGTTGCCATATGTTGTTTTTGTTGAAGTATATGATAAAAATTCAGGCTCTCATAGACATGTAATTGTAAAAGGAAAGAATATTTTCATAACCATTTCAGGTAATTGTTAATATTCTTTGATACTACATCAAAACTTGACAAGTGGTAGTTTCTTAAAGGTTAGTTGAAATGTAGACTCCAACTGGGTCTGGTATCTCATGCCTGTAATCCCAGCACTTTGGAAGGCTGAGGCAGAAGGTTTGATTTAGGCCAGGAGTTCTAGACCAGCATGGGCCACATAGTAACACCTTGTCTCTACAAAAAATTAAAAAATTAACCAGGCATTGTGGCACATGCCTGTAGTCCCAGCTGCTTGGGAGGCTGAAGTAGAGGGATCACTTGAGCCCAGGAGTTTGAGGCTGCAGTGAGCTATGATTGTGCCACTGCTTCCCTGCCTGGGTGGTAGAGCAAGACCCTGTCTCTAAAAATAAAATTCAAAAATAAATAAATAAAATGTAGAATCCAGCAATTCAGTCTCAAGTCTCGATTGGTTACTCCTTTCAAGAAAAATATTTAGCTCACAGGTTAATCACAAGTGCTTTTCCTTGAGACAGCTATTATACTTCAAAGTATGTAGCAGAAATGCTTTCTTGCATTTTTTGTTTTGCCTCACAGAATATTTTATAATGTATACTCAGGATCAAGTTTTAATAAAATCAAGGATATTCTTAAAATAAACTTTTTTGGGGGGGGGGCTAATGCTTCATAGTGAAAGATACAGTGACTACTAATAGAGTTGGGTGCCACTGCCTTCTTTAATCTTAGGACGTCAATCCACCATTGATTTTTGCATCGTCATTGTAAATATCAATAAATGAAAAGGGGAAATAATACCTTAGTATTTTTATGAAATAGTTTTGATATAGTGGTCACCCTGAAAAAATTTCAGGAACTACCCAAGGAACCACACTTTGAGACCTGCTCTCTTAAAATAGTGTGTGGGTGAAATTACATTTGGAATAAAAATACTAATAGTTTTAATGTTTTCTCTCTGTTTGTTTTCCAGAGAATTAAGTATTGAAAATTGGATTATGCCTGCAGTTTATGCTGGCCATTTTTCTCATATAATATGGCTTCATCCCACGTGGTCTCAGCAAATCAGAGAGGGTAAACACCACTTTTTAGTAGGCAAAGACACTTCTACCACAACAATCCGGTAATTTCCTCGTATTTATGAATATAAAAAGGGTTGAATGTTTCTATCTTATTTTGGATCCCTGTAATAACTTCATAAATATCTCTACCCACAAATAGGGTCAGATTAAGCCTTCTTCCAAAAAGAATTCTCAAAACACCAGGAACAAGTCTCTTCACATCATTCATGTATGATTTACATTTTTTTGCTGGACAAATTGGATTTTGAATAATATGATTTTCATCCTCTGGAATTTAGGCTCCATTGATGACTAACATCATTAAATTATTGCAGTACTTTATAGATTTCTGTAATATTAATCAATAGTACATTTTACTATTTTCTTCCAATGTAACTATTGTCTGCTTAATTTAACAGCAGTGTAAGAGCAAAATTATCTTACTTTGGTTTTTTTAATAAATCCAGTGGCTGAGTTAGTAGATTTGAGGTTTTAATTTTATTAATATAATTAGTTTTAGATAATTACTTAATGTAAATTAAATTATGGCATCCTTTGACTTGAGTTACATGTGCAACAATTTTGGGGGGATAAGCTATTTAACCAATGTTCCGTTTATCTTGCGATGCTATGTTACCTTTAGAAATACCAATATGTTCTTACCTTTAAATTCTCTTGTGATAGGATGAATGTTTTAAGTAGTGTAATCATAACTTTCTAGAACCAGAAGGATAATGGGATGAAATAGTAACACATTGAAAATGAGATACAGTCTTTCTCATTGAAAATGATACTTTTTATTTCTGATTTATCCTTAACGATACAATTGACTTTTGTTGTATTCATTTTGTTTTCATTTGCATAAACAACCTTGTGGTAATACTACATGAAAATTGTATTTATTTAGGATATAATTCAAAAGAAATAAATAGTACTCAACATGTAAATATTGTACATACTACTGGTATATATGAAACAGTGGTTGGGTTTTTATTGAGTACATCAGTGAATAGGCCTTATTTAACCTGGGAAATCAAATAATTTTGAGCAATCTGACAGACATTTGAGACTCCATATTTGATAACGATATTTGGAAGATTTTGATTATCCAGTGATTTTGGTTAATCCTGCAAGTAAAACTTTTTGAAAGAAACATACATATA
This sequence comes from Indri indri, assembly GCA_004363605.1. Classification (NCBI taxonomy): domain Eukaryota; kingdom Metazoa; phylum Chordata; class Mammalia; order Primates; family Indriidae; genus Indri; species Indri indri. The sequence goes on from RJWJ010026921.1 coordinate 12,495, forward strand.
GGTATGCAGTCTGAGGTATATATATATGTATTTATTTGTACACTAGGAACAAAGCAAAACTTTCATTATTAAAAAGAACATAAATTTAGGTTGGAGGGTATTCTTTCTTAGGATAGTACAGCTTTTAATAAGTTTGGATGTTGGTTTTATTATGTCATTAATCTTTTTTGGAAAATATCTTCTTTAAGAATTTACAGTTATGTATGCTGAGGGAAGGCAGGTGTGAAATAAATATTAGCCATTATTTTAGTTGGATGGGGCATGCTTCTAGAAGAATTTTGGCTTTACTGTTCAAGTTACTTACCAAAGCATAATGTGAAATATGCCAGTTTTTGTCAAATATGTCCTTTCTGATCTTTCTTCCATGCCATAATGAAAAATCAGCTAATTTGTCTGTTCTTCTTTAAAATAGTTTTTTCCTCTGATCCAGGGTTACAAGTACAGATTATTACTTCCTAAGTGACGGTCTTTATGTACCTGAAGACCAGCTAGAGAACCAAAAACCTTTACAATTGGATGTAATTATGGTAAAACCTTACAAATTCTGTAACAGTCAAGAAGAAAATGACGCAGTGTCTTCTGCTAAGAAGCCAAAGCTAGCACTGGAAAATTCAGAAAACACTGCTTCTAATAACTGTGACTCTTATTCAGAAGGACTGGAAAAGGACACAGTGACACAAAGAAGTGACCAAACTTGCCTAGAACCATCATGTTCTTCTGAAAGTCAGGAATGCCAGACTACCGTCAGCACTGGAGAAATTCTGGAAATTTTGAAGAAAGGGGATGCATTTGTTTTAGATATTGACTTGGATTTTTTTTCAGTCAAGAATCCCTTTAAAGAAATGTTTACTCAGGTAAATATAGTATTTTTAAAACACAGATCTTGAGAATGTGTGACATTTCTCTAGATTAGGAATCAGCAAACTTTCCGCAGACAATGAGATAGTAATTATTTTAGGCTTTAGGGGCCACATTCTCTGTTACATATTTTTTGTTATTGTTTTATAAACCTTTCAAAGTTGTATATACCATTCTTAACTTGATAGCCCACAAATACAGGTGATAGGCTATGGGCTGCCAATCCCTGCTCTAGATAGTGTTCATTATTTTACATTTATTAATCGGGGTAATAACATGAGTTTTTGAAAAAAATAAAATCATGCAGTACAAGAAAGTATATAAAGTTGGCCCTCTGTATCTGTGGATTTCCCATCCATGGATTCAACCAACCTCAGATGTTAATAGAAAATATTCAGGAGAAAAACAAATGCCATCTGTGATGAATATGTATAGATATTTTTTTTTGGTCATTATTCCTTAAACAGTACAGTACAACAACTACTTGTAAACTATAGCATTTACGTTGTATTAGGTACTGTAAGTAACATAGAGATGACTTAAAGTAGCAGTCCCCAGCCTTTTTGGCACCAGGGACTGTTTTCATGGAAGACAATTTTTCCATGGATGGGGTGGTGCAGGGTGGGCGTAGGGGGTTGCAGGGATGGTTTCGATTGATTCAAGCGCATTACATTTATTGTGCAATTTTTATTTCTACTATTATTACATTATAATACAAAATGAAATAATTATGCAACTCACCATAGGTTTGGGGACCCCTGACTTAAAGTATACAAGAGGTTACTTAGGTTATATGCAAATACTACACCATTTTATATCAGGGACTGAGCATCAACCAATTTTGATATCTGCAGGAGGTCCTGGAACCATTCCCCGTGGATACTGAGGGACAACTCTACATTGAAAAATATCACTCTCTTTCCCATCCCCATTCCCTCAGTTCCTGCTTCAGAAACAAATACTGTGGTCAGTTTCTCATGTATCTTTCTAGAGATATTCTATTAATATATACAAAACCTGTGGTAGATTTTTCCTTAAACAATAAGGTACCTGATTACACATGTCACTATATGTAGTTAATGATTTGGGCCTGTGATTCTTAAGGCAGGTTCTTCATCAGATCTTAAGTAAAAATCACCAGATAATAATGTGCATAGAACTGAGATAGAAATATGCATTTAGCAAACTTTATTTGATAACTTCATGATCCAAGCAAGCATTCCTAGATGCATTTTATGGGCACATGCAACGGCTTACTTTAACATTTGGGAGGTTTGTTCATTTTTGGGATTCAAATTAACCGTCTTTTTCTACCTACGTATAGTATTTAATCAATGATGATGATGGCAATGATTCTGTATACATACCAGAAGCCATTGTGATTTATCTAAATTATTAAAGACCTCTAATAGGCACTGATTCAAAAGAGGTAAGATTTGGGGTTTAGTGTAATCTGGAGCAGGAAGAGGGGACCTAGAGTGCTTTCCCAACTTGCAGATAAAGGGGAAAATTTTCTATTTCTCTTCTCCTGCTGTATGTGGAGCCAGTGACCTCTATAACCACCAGCCACTAGGAATTATTAAAAGACCCTAAAAAATATATTTTTTTTAATTTGAAGAATGGCCATTCCTGGAAGCTAAAGTACCTGATTTTAGGAATTTATCTTACAAATATGCTCACCTAAATATTTGTAATGAAAATGTCCAAAAGGTTACATAAGAAACTCAGTGGTATTTATTCCTTTTTGAGTGCTATCCAGAAGCCTGGGAAAGTAGAGATTTTTGTGTCCTTTATACCCTTTGGTACCATGGACTTTTTGAAAAGAGCATATTTGTACTTTATAATTTGATAGCTATTTTTTAATATCATAATGAAAGGTAGTCAGTTGTTTGCCTTTTTTTTAAGAGCATGTTCAGAAGTTAGAGTTAAGTTCTGTTTGTTACTTCTCCTGCTTATTAGCTATATGATCTTGGGAAAGTTACATAACCTTTCTGACCTGCACTTTCTTCACATATAAAATCAGAATAATAATCATACCCAACTCATAGGATTGTTATGATGAGTAAAGCACTAAGGATAATGCCACAACAGTGTGCTTAATGAATTTTAGCTCTTGGGTATAACCTATTCCTGACAATACCCTTAAATAGGATTGTTAGAGACAGACGTACCCACCTATATAATGGATCTATCTAGCTGTGCTAACCAAGGAAAGACAGTCTCCTGCAAAGTCTACCTATAGCAGGCATGTTTCTTCTGTTACATGGAGCCTCCTGACCAGGGTTCCGTGTCTGCGTCTTTGACAATCTGCCTCCCATATAGCTTTTGTGCTCCAGAGTTCTCTTCTTTTGCTAGAGAAATGGCTGGAAAGTGAATGTGGAGGGGTTTTTTTTTTGTCATTGTTATTAAAGATATGTATATTTCTTATAAGCAGCTAAAATCTATATCCACTTATGTAGTGGAATATTATTAGAAATAATTTCATCTCATGACCCATTAGCCACCTAGTCTTCTTCCATAGCTAATTTTTATACCTTAATGCCATGCCCAGCTGGATAGTTACCATGAAAAAATGCTGTTTGCAATGGCAATCTAAAATATATATTTTGCCTGAATCGCCCAGACAAACCTTTAAATAATTGTCTAAGATGTTCTCCTTGTATCACAGGCAAGGCCATCTTACACTTAAAGCATATCATTGAAAAAAAAATAACTTTTTTCTGGTATATGGACTTTTTGTTTTGTTTTCCAGGAGGAGTATAAAATCTTACAAGAGCTATATCAGTTTAAAAAGCCTGGTACCAACCTAACAGAGGTATCCTCCATTTTGTTTCTTTTGAATTTTATCCAGTTATCACATAACTAATAATATCTTGTAACTTATTAAAGTGATCTCAAAGGACTGTTCACATTCTCTGTGTGTGTGTTTATTGGTGAAGCCCATGGTTAGTACTTGAAAATCATGTTGTAAGTAATTGAACCAAGATTTTCATTGTAATGGGATTTTGCTTGTTTTTTGAAAGAATGTGTAATTTCAGCTTTTCAATGTATTTAAAGGAAGATCTGGTAGATATTGTTGATACTCGAATTCATCAATTAGAGGATTTAGAAGCTACTTTTGCTGATTTGTGTGATGGTGATAATGAAGAAACTGTACAGAGATGGGCTTCAAACCCTGGGTAAGATCCCCAAATATTTTTTCTATAACTCTCCTAATTTTCACTCCTAGATACATTCCTGAATTTGCTAGATAAATTGCTTTTAAAAAATTACTATTAAATTTCAACACAAATTTACTATGATAGTTGGCATTTATTGAGTGTTTTCTATGTGCCCTATATCTAAGATTTTTTTCTTGCGTTATCTCATTTATTCCTTATAACAATCTTATGGTTTTATTATTATTATGTCGGTTTTATAGATGAGGAAACTAAGGCACAAAGGTTAAGTAAGTTGCCCACAGTCTCATCGTAAGTGGGCATGCTTTTAGTCATTGTGCAATAGCTGCCTATATAAACATAAGATATTGTACTAGGTCTTACAGAGGATTAAAGATGAGCATGTAGACAGGCATTCTCTGTTCTAAGTTGAAAAGGGGGAAAAAAATAACCTATCAACAGAAAAGTAAATTACTTGACAAGTAAATTACACTATGAAAAGTTGCCTCCTTTTAAGGAAAGCCCAACTGTAAGTGGAAGAATTTATTTTCAGTCTGCGCATAACATAAGGGAGCAAGATTAGAAAGCTGATTCTTCATCAGGTCATTTATTTGACCAGTTCTCTCATTGTTAACATTACTTTGAATGTATGGACAGAAAAGTCCTTTTGAAGTGAAAATCTTTGGTATTGAAGCTGTCATAAAAGAATATTGATGTAAATACTAATATTTTAGTTTTCTCTAAAATAATTCTTTAAATCATGTAAACTCAAAAGGCCAGAAAATTAAAATAAAACCCTCACACAAACTTTTTGTCCCCTTGAGCATAGGAAGAGCAGAACTAGCTTATTTTAAAATTGATCTACCATGAACTGTGAGATTATTCTCTACAGTGTAAATATAAGAAATCAATCATAAGACAGCAACGTAAAATGGGAAGTTAGAATCATAGTACTTTAGGCCAGAACATGAACAGCCACTAAGATTTGTCATATTATGGTTATTGAAAATAATTCATCACATCTCTAGAATACAAAAGAAACTAGAACAGTGGTTGCCTCTGGGGAGAGAAATCATATAGCTAAAAGATGAAGTATATAAATGAGAAATGCTTTCTTTTGCTGTATGCATGTATTATTACCTATTCAAAATACTGACTGAAATTTTTACTTAAAAGTAAAATATTCAGAAACATCCCTGAAATGTAAATATGAAAGCTTTAATTATTGTCAGTAAGAAAAGCAGTGATAAGGAAGAATAATTCATAATAGCTTTAATCATATCAGTAAATGTTGATCAGGCACTTTAAAATCAGTTAATGCTTTTTCTCTTCAGTATAGGGAGCTAGTTCTAAAAGCGATTCCTTCTTTTTTGAAATTATGACAGAAGGAGATAGAGAAATAATTCATAGGACATGAGTCTTCCTATAAATACTGTAAAGTACCTATTATTTTGTTATTTCATGAAATCTCAAGCCAAGTTTAAAACTTAAACAACAACAACAACAAAAAAGTAGGGCTGAGACCCTTAGAATCCTGAATCTAGCTCATAAACAGGGTCACTTTCCACTGAAACTCACTGTGCCTGCTGAGCAAGTCCCGTTAGCACCTCTTCACCTGCAGGGAGTTCCATCACAGATGTGAAGATACCGTAAGACTGCAACAGCAGCAAGCTTACACTGTGGTTGGAATTGAGGGGAGAAATAAAAGCACAAAGGAAGAGTGGGTGAGATGGAAAGAAAATATTAATATTTTCTTCCCAAATAACCAAGGACCCTAAAGAGCCAGACCCTCAGCATGAAGGAGTCCTCACTGTGCCTAAGGGAGTGTGGTTACGGTCCAGGAGCCCAGAACGTATTATTAATTAAAAGAAAAAAGTAACAGGATGAGTGGACAGGAAGGCTTCTGTGTCTCGCATTTTCTTTCTTTCTTCCCTTCTAGAAAATTAGTGCATATTGGTAGAGGAGACATTTAAAAACTAGAAACATTAGTCAATTAATCAGAGCTTCCAAAGAGTTCCACCCTAAGTTAAATAACTTAAAGGCACAATGGCTCACACCTGTAATCCTAGCACTTTGGGAGGCTGAGGTGGAAGGATCACTTGAGGCCAAGAGTTTGAGATCAGCCTGGGTAATAGTGAGACCCCATCTCTATAAAAAATTTAAAAACTAGCTAGCCATGGTGGCACATACCTCCTGTCCCAGCTACTCACCTGAGCCCAGGAGTTTGAGGTTGCAGTGAACTATGATGACACCACTGCACTCCAGCCCAGGTGACAGAACAAAACCCTGTCTCAAAAAAAAAAAACCAAAACACCATTGTTACTATATCAGATGGTGTATGGTAGAACTTTTCTGGTTATAATTGTATATACCAATAAATGTGTCCTTAATTCATTTTTTTAAACTTTCAGAAAACAGTCTTTTTTCGTTCTAGTATGCTAAAGATGCTTAGTTTTTCTTGCTAATCAAAATAATTTTTTAAATTTATTTTTTATTGAGATAAAATATACATATCTAATTTACTATCTACCATTTTTAAGTGTCCAGTTCAGTGGTAATAAATACATTTATATTCTTTTTTTCCCCTCATCTCCCTCCTACCTTCCCAAAGTAATTTCTGAAGTCACAGTAGGACTTCCCATTTTTAAAGAAGAAATCTCATTTTCTTGAGTGCTTTCCAACCTTTAACACAATCTATAGTCTTTTATGTAAGAAAACAGTAGGGAACATTGATTTAATATTTTAAGATGATATTTGAACATCTCTATCTTACCATATGAAGCATGTTATTAATGGTAAATGGTAAATGTAATGTATCATTTGCTATTGTCATTTTAGTTGAGGTGGTTGTGATGTGTAATTGTGTGTGGTGGCTTTTTTTCCAGAATGGAATCACTGGTGCCACTTGTACAGAGTTTGAAAAAAAGAATGGAAGTGCCAGACTATGAAATGGTAAATATTTTATATTAAAGTATAAAATTGTCCTTTAATAAAGATCATTTTCTGGGTAGAAAATTTTCCTCTTTGTTAAAGTGTTTCATGTTTGTGTTTCTGTGAAGTCTGAATAAATTATTAAGAAAAGAAATAAGTGAAAAAATACATACTTTTTAGAAGCCAAAATATTGTAAAAGTTTTCCAGGTATAACATTCTTTTCTCAATTTTATGTATGGAGCAGAAGTACTGTGTATTTTTTTTTTTATTTCGTCTAAGATCTTTCTTCACCAGAAAAAAAACACACAATGTCTAAAGTCCATTTTTTATCAATTCATATTTATACACCCTTCTTCCTTCTTTCTTTTCTTCTCTATTTAAAAACTTTTCTGATTTTAAAAACCAACAGAGAGAGCTGTGGCAAGCACATTTTAAGTGTGTTAGCTGTTTGTTGGCTATTAACATTTAGTGATCTGAATGCTGTGGCCAAAGATACTTGTCATAATTGCTTTTTATTTTTATATCATTTTACAGCTTTTAAAGCTTATGTTTTCTCATTTGACCCAGTACTTGAAATGAGAAAGCTAGAGCTTAAAAAGTTCAAATAACTTTTTTCAGATTTCAGATTTCATTTGAGAGTTGAGACCTCCAAGTCTTCTGCCTGTTAGTCTGGTGTTTCTCTTACATCAATACATTGTTTCTTTATGTTTTATTTTGCTGTGGAATACAATTACACCACTTTGTTTGAACTGAAGTTTCATATTAATTTAATGTTGAATTTATAAGAATAAAAAATACCAGCAAAAGAATATTTTGCTTGAACCTGAGCTAATCCAAGACCTACCCTTTTTTAAAATGGCTATTATTTGGAATGGTAAGAAGAAACTTACAGTTTAAAATGCTTTAAGCTCATATGATATCATTGAATGTGTCTGCAGGCAGATCTGCTTTAATCATTACATTGCTCTAGATTTTTTTTGTTGTTGGGGAGGGTCGTATGGTGTTTTTTGGGCAAAGGGATATCAGGGGCTCAGTCATAGATTATGTATCAATTGTGAAGTGCCTATCGCTGCAGTGATAGAACACCAAGTGATTTGATCATTTTAGCAAGAATGAACATGCAGCAGTCGTCATTTTACCACATTGTCTGGTCATTGCCAGTTAAATCTTTGATAAGTATCCAAAGCCTCCAATAAAATAGTAGATTAGTGTGTTTTTTCATGGTTTGCACTTATGTACTAGGCAAAACTATGACATATTTAAGTTCCAGTTTTCTGAAAGAATGGTAAAGTTTGCAGAATGGTAGCCTGTGAGCCACTTGTAACTTTCAGACATATTTAGTTTATTGTTAAGACTGAAACACCATTCCTTTAAATTTAAAACACATATATAGATGCCAGTAGTTTGTGGTTATATATAAAGGATACATAAGAAAGCATTTGATTAAATAAGATAGGAGGAAGACTTTCTCTGGTATCCTCTCAAAACTTTAAATGTAGTGCTAGATACGCTAGATGCATGTATTTTAAAAGTAAGTAAAATGATATGTTAAAAGAAAAATTGAGATGAGAATATTAATGTACAGTTTATACCAACTTTTTAGAATCTAGGTGAAATGGATAATTTGCTAGAAAATGTGAATTATCAAAATTGACTCAAGTAAAGACAGAGAAACTAAGTGAACCACTAATCATAAAATAAATGTGAAAGTAGTTAAACAATTATTCCTAGAAAAGTCGCTGGGCCCGGGCAGGTGTATAGGCCAGTTCTACTAACACCTCAGGGAGCAGGTAACTTCTATGACATGGAAACTGTTAAGGAAAAAATAATCCCAATGTATAAAAATATTAAAAGATTTGTCATATTTAAGGTGATGAATATCTCAATTACCCTGATTTGATCTTTACACATTATATGAATGTATTAAATTATCACATGTACCCTGAAAATACATTTATTATGTATCAATAAAAAATTTTTTAAAAGATTTGTCAGCAAGGCCATTTAATGATTAAAGAATCTTTTAAAAACAATAAAATATTACACTGTAATTCTTAATTGTCTTATTTTCAGGTTCACCAGGCCGGTCTAACCTGTGATTATTCAGAACTTCCTCATCATATCAGTACAGAACAAGAAATAGAGTATCTTATTCAGTCTGTGTATTATATACTGAAAAGTTTACCAAAACCTACTGTTGTGACAATTGCAAGGTAAGTGTGGTAGGCTGAATAATGGTCCGCCAAAGATGTCCACATTCCTAATCTCTAGAACCTATGAACCTTTTGCTTTATATGGCAAAAGGGACTTGGTAGGGTATTTAGGATTTTGAGATGAGACTATCCTGGATTATCCAGGCGGACCCAGTGTAATTACAAGGGTCCTTATAAGAGGGAGACAGGAGGATCAGAATCAGAGAGAGCTTGAAAGAGTCTACATTGCTGGCTTTGAAGATGGAGGATGTGGCCACAAACTAAGGAATGCAGGCAGCCTCTAGAAGCTAGAAAAGGCCAGGGAACAGATTCTCCTCTGGCACCTCCAGAAGGAGTGCAGCCCCGCCAGAACCTTTATTTTAGAACTTCTGACCTAAAAGCTTTAAGATAATAAAGTAATGTTGCTTTAAGCCACTAAATTTGTGATAACTTTTTATGGCAACAGCAGGAATCAATACAACCTCTGTAGGTTAATCTAATGAATACTAATACAACAACACTTAACCAATTTTTTTGCCCACTCAGCTCAAAATTCAGATGTTGTGTTTTCTCTTTCCTATTAGTGATGATAGGCAAACAATGTACAGTTATTGTTATTTTGTCTTTGAACTTGGTGATATTCAGATGAACACAAGAATTCTCATTTCTGTGTGCTACAAATGGATATTTAACTGCTGCTATGTTTTAAATTTGAACATAATTGCTAAATAGTTACAGCAGTTGAATAACACTTTCCTATGTTAATCTTTGGGCTGGTTTTATATGGAAGTATGAGGTTCTAAATACTTTAAATACTCCAGCTAATTATATTTATATAATATTTTGTGACATATTTTGTAACATCTTTTTTCATTTTAAAACAAAATTCATAGATAATATAACTTACCTACATATATAATTTATATATAGATAATATGCATAATATATAGTAATATAATCTATCTATACACTTAATTTAAATATATGTATATA
>RJWJ010026922.1:0-22537 GCA_004363605.1 Indri indri
ACCTTAGCAATTCCTGGTGATATGGGTACGACTCTTTCTACATTAATCCCTGCCAACTTTACTCAACATTTTCCTTATAGTAAACAGGTAGCAGGTATTTTAAATAAACCACAGATTTCCTCTGTCTACTAGCCCTTAACTGTAACCTTTGGGAACTTGACTTAAAAACATTTCTCCCTGCTCTGTTATAAACCCACTGCAAATTTAACAGGGAGTGAGTTAATTTCCAAATGGAATTGTCATAGTAAATGCATACCAGAAGGACTATGTCTTGAGTTTCTTGAGGACCCCTCTATTTCCAGTGACGTGTTCTCTGGATATACTTCTGCCTCTTCATTGTATTTGATATATACCCCAGATAAAGATCTTGACACTCTCTCTAACACTCCATGGACTAAAAATAAATTCCACTTTTATGGGAAAAATAATTGGAGCAGAACCTATTAAAGTTTATAAATATCCTGCCAAATCGCCATCAAACTTCCCTGTTATACCTTGAAACCAGAAGCAAAGGAGGGACTCAAACCATAGGTGAAGGCCTTATATCCAAAGGCCTCATACCCTACCCTAGCCCTTGCACCACTCCTGTCCTGCCAGTGAAGAAATTTCACAGATAAGGGTATTGATTTGTTCATGACCTCAGGAAAATCAACAAAATCATTATGTCTTGCTTCCCAGTAGTACGGGTTCACTGAAGCCCCCTCCTATTTTTCCCAAGTCCTCAATCAGACTTAGAAGAACTAAATTTCACTTTTGAGTCAGTTTTGATGCAATATGTACACGACCAGATGATCTCCCACTTTTCTTAGAGAGTAAGGAAGCTGGTGGAAAGGATTCCATTTACTTGCTCTCAGCCTCAGCAGAAAAGAGACATAAGTTTCAAAAGATAAATTACAATTTTTTCAAACCACAGTTCTTTATCTAGGGCGCAATCTATCTAAGGATGGTAAAACACTCTCCCCTGGTAGACTAAAGACTATTGGAATTTATCCTAGATGCCTCACAAAATGAGAATTTAGAGGATTTCTAGGTTTAACTGAATATTGCAGACAATGGATGCTACATTTTTCTGAGCTTGAAATACCTTTTAATGAATTGGCCAAGTCCTCGTAAGAGATCCTCTCTTCTGCTGGCCCAGACATGAATTCTCTAACTTCAAGGAGGCTGTTCAACAGCCTCCTTCCCTAGGCACCCCTGACTATAAAAAGCCACTTTGTCTTTATGCATGAGTGATCGGGAAAAGCCCTGCGCTTTTAGCTCAATTTCATGGGAAACATCAAAAACCCATCACTTACTATAGCCTCCCTCTGGAACCAGTTGCAAAGGCTTATAGTCCTTGTCTTAGGGCAACAGCTTCCACTGCAAAATTTGTTGATGTTTCTGTAGAACTATTTCCAGGCTTTCCACTTGACATCATGATTCCTCAGGCAGTGTAGACATTACTACTGACAGAGAGCACACAACACTTTTCAACCAGCTGACTAACTTCTTACGAGATTCCGTTATCTCTCCCTCTCACTTTCCTATTCACTGATGCAGTACCTGAAATCCTGCCACTCTTTTACCCCAACCAGAAGAGGGGGAACCTCATGACTGTCATATCTCAGTTAAGAAACTTTTTATAATTCACTCTCATTGTGAACTCTGATCCGGTGTTATTTGTTGATAAATCATACTTCAAAAGTGATATTGGAGATTATCAAGTGGGATATATTGTCACTAATTTAAGCTCTTCATTGGAATATAGTCCTCTACATGAAGTAAAATCAACTCATATGACAGAATTTATTTCACCTACTAGAGTGTTCGTTAGCCAAAGACCAGATGGTAAACAACATGGAGTACTGCATGACTTTTGTGTGCTTTAGAGACAAAGGCAAGTTGTCAGTTTTGCTGGAACTCCCATGAAAATGGAAAGCAAATTAAGAAACTTTTAGATGCACTTCTCTTTCTAGAGAGTTGGCTTTTTAAAGGTTGAGGCACATATAAAAAGGAGATAATATGGAAAATGAAGAAAATATTCTAATAGAACTTTAGTCCAAACAAGAAGACTTAACCAAAGTTATTTTCTTATAGAAATGTTCAAAAGAGAGGTCTCTGGAGGGATTCAAAGAGGCTATTATAAAATATTAATGACTCAACTCTGATTTTGAAAAGGAAGAATGGAAAAAATCTCATTCTACCCTTCACGCACAGCCTCTCTGGCTCCCTCACAAGATGGTTATTTGTGGGCAGTAATGGTATCAAATGGATATTTGCTACATTTCTCCATGAAACCAATCACTGCGATTGTTAATGTGTTGGATTGTGTAGCCCCCAAAAAGATATGTTGAAGTACTAACCCCTAGTACCTCAGAATGTGACCTTGTTTAGAAATAGGGTCATTGCAGATGTAATTTGTTAGGATAAGGTCATTCTGGAACAGGGCGGGCCCCTAATCCAATGAGACTAGTTTCATTAAAGAACATGGCCATGAGAAGATAGAAACATGAGGGAATGCCATGTGAAAACAGAGGGTTGGCATGATCATCTACAAGCCAAGAACACCAAAGATTGCCAGCAAAGCCCCAGAAACTAGGATGAGGTAAGGAAGGACTCCTCTACTGATTTCAGAGGGAGCTTAGGCCTGCTGACACCTGAATTTCAGACTTGGCCTCCAAAACTGTGAGACAGTGAATTTCTATTGTTTTAAAAGACCTGGTTTGTGGTACTTTGTTACACTAGTCATAGGAAACTAATACAGTGATATAGACAAACTGGTTGCTTTCTTAAATCAACACACTTGGAGAAGGCAGTCAAGGCTATTTTTAGGTCAGGAGTCACTGTTAACAATGTAACATAACACTGTAAAGGTGAGACACAGCCAGGAAACAATGCCTCAGTGGTCCTTTGAACACGTTTACATGGATTTTATTCAGCTTCCACCCTCCATGGGGTTTGAATATGTCTTAACTCTTGTCCATCTGTTTTCAAGATGGGTTGAAACATTTCCTTGCTGAAAAACTATAGCCCTCACAGTTACTAAAAAAGTTGCTTAATTTGTGTTTCCAACCTAGGGCATAACAACTTTGATATCAAATGACTAAGACACACGCTTTACAGAAACCATTATAAAACTACACAGCCATTATCTCCCAGAATCTTCTGGAAATGTTAAAAGGACCAACGTTACCTTCATGTTAAAATTAGCAAGACTCGAGCTCCCATGGCTGTCAGCATTCCTGCTAGCCCTCATGGCCATATGATTCACTCTCTCAGCAACACAGTGATTATCCCCTAAGAGCTGGTAACTGGAAGTCACATGCATTTAGGGATTTCCTCTTCAATACTAGACTCTGCCCTGATGCACGCAGACATAGCGAAATACTGCAAGGGACTCATATAACATACCCAGTCTTATCGTCAACTGGTTAAGGTTGCCTTCCCACACCGTCTGCCTGAATAGCCTCTTCATGATCTCCAACCAGGAGGTTATGTCCATTGGAAGAGACAACAGAGAAAAACTGTTCTTGAATCTTACTGGAAGTGTCTATGTCAAAATAAAAATGTAGGAATGAATCTCTACATTTAACGTTTTATTTGGGAAAAAAGAATTGCAATTTGTGGCATACACAGAGACTGGGTGGTCTTTAGTATGTCCAAAGAACAAAGAGAAAGTTTGGGATTTTATTAAAAAGAGAACTTCTATATATTGCTCTCAATAAAGTTCACTGGCACCAGTAAAACTCTGGGGAGCTCACAAGCTCTGACTGGTGAGTGATGGCAGTGGGAAAAATTAGTCCTAGAGTTGCAGCAAGTTACCAAAGCAGTTGTAGATAAAACTGGTCTCAGCTTACAACAGGAAGTTTCAACAGCCAAATTTGCAGAGACTTACATTTCTAGAGCAATGTTATGTGTCCTGAGTGGTTTTTTTCTTCCTGTCTTCTCCTGTCAGTTTTGGTTGAGTGTGACAAGAATGACCCAATTTGTATGATCAACTTTCACAGAGGAGACTTTGTCAGATACTATTAACAACAAATACAGCAATGAAAGTTCAGGAAGTCAAAGCTTGGGTTTATGTTTCATAACTAAGGAAGCAATTCAGAATTCTACCCAATTGTGGGAGGAGGGGATGGGTATACACACCTAATGGGTGTAGTGTGCACCGTCTGGGGGATGGACATGCTTGAATCTCTCACTCGGTGGGGCAAGGGCAATCAATATACGTAACCTAAATATTTGGACTCCCATAATATGCTGAAATAAAAAAATTAAAAAACAAAACAAAAAAGAATTCTACCCAATTGAAAGACAATTCCAACAAGGAAAACTCAAACTAAATATTCTCATAGATCCTCTAGAAGCAGTTAATCTCCAGAGGTAGATAGCTGACACAAGACCTTTGGAATAGCAGATGACCTTGGATAGCAGACCCAACACATCGGGCGAAGACACTTGTCTAATTGTTATTTTGGTTTTTTCTGCTTGCTTATAATCATTCTTCTCATTTTCTATGCAACTCTGGTTGTCATCCACTTATATGGTTCCATTTCTATTTTCTTTCCTATTTACCATAATATTTAGGTCAGAACATAATCTTTCCCAAAAAAATTTTTTCGTAGAGATCAGGTCTGCTATGTTGCTCAGGTGGTCTTAAACTCCTGATCTTAAGTTATCCTGCCAGCTCAGCCTTCTGAAGTGCTGGGAGCACAGGTGTGAGCAATCATGCCCAGCCTAGGTCGGAACATAATCTATTTCCATACTTAGATGATCTTAAACATTATCCATCGTCCTCAATCATACTGATGGCTGGATATGCCATCCGAGTGGATGTGTGAAAAACAAACTTAGTTTCTTCCTGCTATGGTCTCATATTGTCACACAACACTTCTGATACCAGGTGTGTGTTGGTTTCCCCTACACACTAAGTGAGTAATCCTCCAGTGGACACCAACTAGATATCCTATAATTCAACTCAGTTCTGACACTATCTACCTGTAGATAGCATCAGATCCCATAGGTTGAGGGCTCAATCCCCAAGACTGCTCCCCCTAACTTCAGGTGCCAATTGCCAAGTCCCAGGTTGTTTTACCTGTGTTTCTAACAGACCTGCTATAAATTGCAGCTCCCATGACCCCCTTGTTGGGTTTGGTTAATTTGCTAGAGTGGGTCACAGAACTGAGGGAAACATATTTACTGATTTATTATAAACACCAGATGAAGAGATGGATAGGGCAAGGTATGGGGAAAGGGATGCAGAGCTTTCATGCCCTCTCTTCTTGTGCCACCCTCCAGGAATCTATACATGTCCAGCTATCCAGAAACTCCCTGCACCCAGTCCTTTTGGGTTTCTAAGGAAACTTAGTTCCATTACGTAAGCATGATTGACTGAATCATTGGCCACTGGTGATCAGCTTAATGTTTAGCCGCTCTCTGCATCCCAGAGATTTGGAGGTGGAGCTGAAAGTTCCAACCCTTTAATCCTGCTTTGGTTTTTCCTGTGACCAGCCCCCATCCTGAAGT
This sequence comes from Indri indri, assembly GCA_004363605.1. Taxonomy (NCBI): domain Eukaryota; kingdom Metazoa; phylum Chordata; class Mammalia; order Primates; family Indriidae; genus Indri; species Indri indri. The sequence continues at coordinate 5,503 of RJWJ010026922.1, forward strand.
TACATAGGATCTGCCAGCCATCTCAGAATGCAAAAAGACACCATTGCTTTGGAGATTCCAAGGATTTTAGGAGTTGCATGGCAGGAAATGGGGACGAAGACCAAATATATACAGCAGTGCCCCCTTATCTGGGGGGGATATATTCCAAGACTCCCAGTGGATGTCTGGAACCTTGGATAGTACCAAACCCTACATATACTATGTTTTTTCTTATATATACACAACTATGATAAAGTTTAATATGAATTGGGCACAATAACAGATTAACAACAATAACTAATAAAATAAAACAACTGTAACAACATGCCCACATCACTACTCTTGTGCTTTGGGGCCATTATCAAGTAAAATAAGAGTTACTTAAACATAAGCACTGTGATACTGCAATGGTAGCTCTGATAACCACAATGGCTCCTAAGTGACTAATAGGTGGATAACATCTACAGTGTGTATGATTCATGTCCTGGGTGGGACAGAGTGGGACTGCATGAGATTTCATCAAGTTACTCAGAATGGCTTGCAATTTAAAACTTACAAATTGTTTATTTTTGGAATTTTCCGATTAATATTTTTAGACCAAGGTTGACCTCAAATTACTGAAACCACAGAAAGCAAAACAACAGGTAAGAGAAGACTACTGTGTTTCACAATATCACACCATCCATTACCAGGCCTCCATGACGAAAATCTCTGGACAATTTCAGTCTTACTGAGCAAGACTATAAAGGATTATAGCCAATGGCATTTCCATTGCAACTACATAGACAAATGACATTAAACAAAACAACGTATGACTTTGTAAGTATCCCTCTTTCCTAGAAAAAGAATCAATTAATATAATCAATTCACCAGGCAATAGGTAATTCTAAATGCAAATGAACAACTCTTGTAAGGGTGATGGGCCAAATACTTGCCACCTGGAACAGACTAACAGATCCAAATATGTATCCTGGCTAATGGACATGGCCTTGGTTCTGACCTCACCTCATGAGCAACTTATTTTTTCTTGTCTCTCCACGTTCTCCTGCTGCATACTGTATCCTTTGTGGCCAGTACAGTTGGTCCTGTTCATCTCAGATTAATACTGCGTAAATTTTAGGAATGGTATTCAGAGACTTTCTGTATGCAAAGGCACTAGTTCTATAAATCTAGATTGGTAATTCCACCTCAGACGTAAGCTCCAAAATGAGGCCATTCTCGATTACTCAGGCCCTCACCTGGGGGTATTACCGACTTATTGTTTCTGTGAATAATCACAGCAATGTTCTGAATGGTGGAAATTATACAAATAGAAAAAACTGCAAGAAAGTTATCACTAATTCTGGAAGAAATTATTAATGTCATCATTTCTTCCCTACATAAAATACAGATCAGTCTCAATTCATTGGTGCAAGCAGTGATAGACATTCACATTTCTGTAGATTTCTTGTGGGCTAGTCATGGTAATATCTGTGTTATTGCTAACACTTCTTGCTATGCTTGGATCAATGAAACAAGCAAGGTAGAGCAGACTCTACATCTCACATTTCCTTATGTAAAAGAGATAATTGCTATTCTAAGGTTGATTCTCATGATCTATGGCCAATTTCTCCCTTGGTCTGGGTTGGACAATTAGAATTCCTGGTTCTGTAGCATTTTGCAGGGACTAGTAATTACTCTTGTTTTGGTCATAGTTGCCATGCTCCCCAAACCAATCTCATAAGATGCTCTGCTTCTAATTAAGCCACTTCCAGCTTCCCCTTGCCAGCAGCCACCAATCAGAGGCAGCCTTCCCTGCACCCTCTTTTTCCCTGGCTCTAAAGCTTTCCCACTCCCAAGCTCTGAATAAATCACCTGTTCTCATTTATTTCCACAGTATGGTGCATGTCAAAACTTTTCTATTCACATTTGAAATGGTGAAAAGTAGCATCATACCAGAAATATTTGCTTTTTACTCTTTGTTGAGGTAAGCAGAAAGGACAAGTTTCTGATTCTTACAAAGCATACATATCACTTCAGAGAAACATGAGTTGTGGAAAGTGATGTCTGCTTTTGCTCTATATTATCCATAAAGCATAGCCAACATCTTCCTTTAATGAGCTGGTGAGTGGGGATGTAGAGGTGATCACGTTGAAAGGATTAACAATAAGATAACAACTAGAAACTGAACCCCTGAAGTAACATAGCTCCTATGTTTGCAGCCTTTTTTCTGCATATAAAATGCACTTCTTTATGCAACTCCTGAGAAATCTTAGCACTTTATCTCGCAAGGGGTAAGTAAAATACACACATTAAAAGAAATCAAGTACTTTAATGTCTCCGAAATGACAGGTCTTTCCCCTCTGTGAGCCATACTCTGATTTACCTTGAAAGCATTTAAAGAATATTCTAGGACACTAAGAGACCAACGTTATTCAAATGAGTTTGAATTACCTTTATTCTCTCCTTATTCCCAATGAATTTCAATGGCAACTGCAGTTCCTTGCCCTGCCTCCAGCCTTCTTCAGGAGTAGAGGTTCCTCACGACTCCCATACACTCACTCACCAAAGCCATCATGGCTTTCTTGACCACAAGGGTGATCAAGACACAGCAGGCTCTTGCCTTCACAGGCACATGAAAACAACTGTTGTAGCAAATGTTGGTTGGGAAGGAGATGCATTTTCTTTTCTTTTTTTTTTTTGAGACAGAGTCTCATTCTGTTGCCGTGGGTAGAGTACAGTGGCGTCATTGTAGCTCACTGCAACCTCAAACTCCTGGGCTCAAGTGATCCTCCTGCCTCAACCTCCCAAGTAGCTGGGACTACAGGCACATGCCACCACACCCGGATAATTTTTTTCTATTTCTGGTAGAGACAGGGTCTCCCTCTTGCTCAGGCTGGTCTCAAACTCCTGACCTCAAGTGATCCTCTGGCCTTAGCCTCCCACAGTGCTAGAATTATAGGCTTAAGCCAGTGCACCCAGCTGAGATGCATTTTATAACCACTTTCATTGCTGCTCCCCAGGCAGAAGTTTTACATCTGCTATGACACTGAGTTGAAACTTCTTTTACCTTGTTTGGAATTCAAAGGGGTAAGTTCCTTATTATTATTATAGCTACATATAAAGCAACCAGGAATAATCTTTAAACCAAAGCTGACCTTTTGTGTATATGGCCTGTTTTCCTCCTGTGCTATGGACGTTCAGCCTGTCCATGAGGATGGCAGAGAAGGGGACTGGCCTAAGATAAACTGGGGAAGGTAGGAGGGATGGAATGACCCACTGCTTCATAGGTCAGGGTAAGCAACTTAGATTTTATTCCAAATGCAATGGGAAGTCATTGGGGTATTTTAGGCCACAGAATGACTTTTTGTTTTTTTGAGTTTTGAGTGATAGTTATTCTTTAACTCATTTATGGGTTAAAGTGGATTGTGAAGAATATTTGCCACAGAATGGTTAAGTCAAGGGAGGCCCCTATAGGGGTTCTCCTGTAACACTAAATGAAGTTATCACGAAGCTTCCAGATAAGGCAGATGTAATGATTTGTACATAGACATAGAATCTATAATGAGTTGTACTTTGAGTTCTACACTCAGTTTGAGATGGTAGGAAGAAAGTGGAGCCAGGAAATAGTTAAGATGAAAATTCTACTATCTGGATTTCATTAAGCAGAATAGATCATCCTTATCCTCCTTGGTTACAAGACCCCAACTTGTCTTTTCCATGCTTGAGAAGGCAATTTAAAGGATAATTTACAGGCTAAGTATGCCTTTAGGAATTTATTAAGTCCCATAGTCTATCCGCAGCTCTCTTACGCTGTGCCCTGGCCCCTGTTGGACATATCTTCCCACAGCACCAAAATTGTTCTGCTGTAACTGTGCCCAGGACCACAAAGCAGTGGTCCCCAACCATTTTGGCACCAGGGACCAGTTTCACAAAAGACAATTTTTTCAAAGATGGTGGCAGGGTGGTGGAGACGGAGCTCAGGTGGTGATGCCAGTGATGGGGAGCAGCTGTAAATACTGATGAAGCTTCACTTGCTCACCCCCCCACCTCCTGTTGTGTGGCCCAGTTCCTAATAGGCCATGGACCGGTACCAGTCCACTGCCTGGGTTGTTGGGGACCATGCGCTAAAGCACTCCTCTGCTGACACAGCAGGCTGATGAACTCACCGCTCTTCATCAAATTTATTAAATGGATAAATATAATCTTTCTTCCTTCTAGTTAGAAAATTAATAAATGTTATTTCATAAAAATAATGATTTTCATCACCCCCAAATAACTTAGCTAAAATTTTGGTACCATCCTTAGTGTCTTTCTTATGCAAAGAAGTTTAATTTTTAAAACAATAATCCTGAAGTTACTAGCAATATTAAATCCTTAAAAGTTAAATCAATTTACATGGGGAACATCCCTTTTTTCTCTATCATGAACCACTTGGGCAGTCCCTTCCATTATAGAGATATAAGGCAAGTGTCCAACCCAAGTGATATAAGGTTCAGGGGATGGGTACGACTAAATATTTGTCTTATCAGTGGTCCAGCGGATGAGAATCCGCCTCACATATATGTCTATTTCACATTTGAAGATTTACAGAGATACAAAAGAGCCATTTGTGCAGAAGGGGGATGGTATCCAAACCATTTCTCTCTGAGCTTCAGAGCCATTGAGAGCATGTTTGGTAAACTAGGGCATACCAACAAGGGCCCATCTAAGGAAATACAGCATAAGTGGAACGAGGTACTGGTTGGGACCAAACACTTGGGTCTCTGCTGACAGGGGAATGTGTGACAGATGCTGACGTTGGTGTCAGAGTTGCCAATGGTGCTGGGCTTCTGTTGAGGCGGACTGTGGAGAATGTTCAGGCCACTTGCCCTGACTGGTTAGTCATAGGCCAGAAGAAAACAGAGAGGCAGATTCATCAGATTCATCCAAGCCAGGGTTGTCAGAGTGATACCATGCACAATGGGCCAGAGAGGCTAGGGAAGTGGCTGTCACCTGAGGGCATACATAGAGGTGCATATTACACATGCAGATTTCAAGGCCCCATTCATTCCAGATTGGACAGGACCCAGGAATCTGCATTTTAACAAGTACCCCAGGTAATTCAGAGGCAATAGTTCAATGCCCATACTTGGAGAAACTCAGTTTTAAGTAATAGTAGAAGAGAAGAAATAGTAAATAGTAGACTCTATTTTCCCTAAGCTAGATAAAATAAAAAATGAATACAGCAGAGGCCTAATAGATAGGGAGAAAGTCAAGTGGAATAGATAGAATGTATGAAGTTACTAAATATCAGGATGGGGGAATTTCATACTGAAGAGAAAATGAATAAGAAGCATTTTTAAGCAAGATAAAAGTCACATGTGATGTTTTTCCTACTATTTATCAAAATATATCTCACGTTAAAATAATTAAAACTGTGGTGTTTGTTCAGAAATCAGAAAATTAACAATGAAACTAGAGGTTCTAGAAACTGAACTGTGTATGTGTGAACACAATGAATAGTAAAGGTGACATTATAAATGAGTAGAGTCACAGAATATTAATAAGGTGACATAATATTGTGTAGAAAGGACTTTTTTTTTAGTTTTTTAAAACATGTTTATTTTTTTCAAAGAAAAATGGCCATAGCCAATTGGAAACCTACTTATTCTTCAACTCCAATTTTGTTTTCTTTAAATTTAGAAGTGACTTACTGATTTACTATTTTAAACAAACCCCCCCTTTCCCCTTTAAATGTTTTCCATCTACTCGTGCTGAATCCTTCCGAGGAGATTGCTCCAGCGTACATCTCCGGGTCCTCGCTTTGCTCCTTTTACCAAAAAATGCAAAACACAATTCCATCGTGCATCTTAAGGGCTCCAATTGTCAAAAATAGGGAAAAAAATTTTTTTGGAATAGCCAATTAAGTTGAATTAAAAAAATCCACACGAATGCGGTTTGGTTGGGGCAGGAATCCACTCCTATGTTCCTGGTAATCTGATCCCGCTCCATGAATCCTCGTAATTCATCCTCCCTATCCTACCCACATTATAATTTGAATCCAATGATTCAGCTCCAAGGATTGGGATCCAGTGAGCCCTCTCCAATCCAAACCTTTATAACCAGCAAAACCAAAAAAGAGGAGGCAAAATGTTAGATAATGTAATCAAAAAAGGTTTCTGGGGAATGATGAGTTATGTCTGTCATCGGTTTAACAGATGTACATCAATAACTATCAAATTCCCCAAAACAAGTTTCCGAATGGTGTTCAGATAAATTTCTAGAAACTTAATCGTAGAGACTGATTGGAAGAAGCATTTTATATTTACAGTTCAACTGATAATGCCAACACTTGTTACTGTACAGCGTATTACAGGTTTTGTGGTTGCAAAAAGTTACGTAGTTGAAAAGTTTACTGGTATTGCTACCCACCTAAGTCTAAACTAAATCTAATACTCCCATCTTGCAATTTAATTTGTAAATTAAAGTGTTTTAAACATATGAGTCAATTATGAATATTAGTTTAAAGGGGAAGGTGAGACTTAAAAAGTATTCCCAACTAGATTATCTACACCAATACATTGGAATTCCATATTTTGCTTTCATTTTGTCTTAAAAAAATGAAATAGGAACGCTCTATCAGTCACACACAGGACATGCAGATTTAGCAGTACCGATATTATACTCCATCGCGTTGGAATTAAAGACACCCTGTTCCCACATGTACACCAACAGCAGGTCACACATTAACAGTTGTAACTAAGTACTGTGACAAATTAGCCAGTTCTTCCCACATTAGTCCCCATTAAAACAAAAATGGGGGGAAGGGGGCAAAATAAATTATTACAAAATGGGCAATTTTGCCACAATTGCCAGGTTTAAAGAGTGAAGCAATTGTAGCTAAAGGTAACTGCATAAAATGTTCAAGTATTTTAAGGCACATGAATGTAATCATTTTTAACCCTTGCCTTTTAGTATAAGGTCAATACTGCCAATTTCATCTGTGACAATAGCACTTGGAGTCATACCATTGCCTCGATTACTGATCTGATCCTCCTCAATCCTCCTTTTGACAATCCTAAAATGATTGAAATGTTCTCCACAATCCTTAATCCAAAGCATTCTTAATCCATCTCTTTAGATATGTCTACAGAAAGACACATGAAAAGCAAGATAAACATAAGAACTTCCCCAGGTAAGATAACCACAAACACCCCCAACATCCCAGTTCACACAAACCAGAGCAGGAGACATTTACACAGTCACAGTCTGAAGAGCATGGAGAGTTAACTAAATTTAAACAATCCCGTCTATGACATCACTTAAAATACAATTTATCAAAGACATAAGGGCAAGGTAGATGTTAAGAGCAAGGGGATATTACACAAGAATGCAATTCAACACTTTAGCCCATTCTGAACAAAACAGTTTGAATTAAAAAATGAAAAGATTGTACTGAGTAAAGGAAAACTGTATACAACATGGTTTGTACAAAAAGTGTCACCAATCATCTTATGTACGAGAGCGAGATCTGCCATGACGGCGAGAATAGCGTGGTGGTCCTCTGCTTCTCCTTGGGGAGTAACTGCGACTCCTGCTGTTGCTTCTGCTACGACTACAGCTTCGAGATCGAGATCTTCCATAACTTGCCCTTCTGGGCCCATCAACTTTAACCCGGATGTAGGCAGTTTCTCCCTCATGAGATCTAAACTTAGTGTTATCCAGTTTTCGAACTGCATAGGTCATATCTTCTTTCCGTACCAACTCCACGACACCAGTGCCATCTCGGTAAACAGCGTAACATACGTCACCTGCTTCCCGCGTGTGACCCTGTAAATCCTGCCAGCTTCCACTTGGAGGCAGTCCGGAGACAACCACTGTTTTCAGAACGCCTGGATGGGGGGCCATAGCGGCCTGGGGAGCTCCGCCACCTGCACCCCCGCCGCCGCCTCGGCCCCTACCCCGGCCCTTGGAGGAAACTCCACCCGCAGCCAGTGTCCATCGTAACCAGCCGTCGCGACCGTACACCGCGTCTTCCGCATCTCGCGGGCCCTCGAACTCAACGAAGGCAAAGGGCGGTCCTCCGCGGCCATGTCTCGGGTAGCGCCGTATTTGTAGAACACGTCCTCAATGTCCTTGGTTCGGATGTCTGGAGGTAAGTTACCCACGTAGATGCGGCAATCGTTGTTCCCTGCCGGGCCACGAATCACACCACCTCCCGACATGGCGAAGACGAAAAGCGCGGCCTCGAAAACGGGCCTTCCCACCAAGCCCAGCGCACAACAGTGAGCCCGCAGCGGCACCGCGTCTGCCCTAGAAAGGACATTTTGGGGGGGAGCTGTCTTTTGTGTCACATCACCCACAGGAAGTATGAGCACATGTCCAGTAATATTTCATTAGTGGACATTTTTGAACACAAGAGATACACAATTGCTCAATACTCAATGCTCTAGATGGAGAGGCAGGAGAGACTGACCCCAGGTGCCTCCAGGGGATTGAAGAGCTAACATTGAGAGAGGACGGAGTACCTAATTTGGTAATACATTTTCAACATCATATCTTGCCACTTTTTAGTGATCTCTATAGATAGAATAGAACCAAGAGAAATAAAGAAAGGTGGTAGTCAGGGAACATGCTTAGATAAAGAATGCAAAATAACTAACTAATGGCTTGAGCTAACTCCAAATTGGATACAAATACTAAAATCACATTCCTGTGACAGTGAGGAAAAGCCATGATCTCAAGCTTTATAGTCAGGAAGAACTTTCTATGGGAATTTTATGGAAGGATTATTCAGCCCTTTACTGGTATTGGACTTGAGCAAATTACCTGACCTGTTTGAGGACTTGTCTTTGTGTAGCATTTTATAGATTAATATGCATTTTTTAAATTTCTCTACTTAAAATAACCTTATTAAAGAAATCAGGAAACTCTGGCTCAGCGTAGTAAAGGGATTTGAAGTTGGTGCCATTAGAATACAAATGTATTTTTCTGAACAGACATACTTTAATGTTCTAGAGTGAATCCTCCCTAGTTCTCATGTAAGTGTTTCAACATTTAGTCTCCTCTAAAAAGATTTTTAGTTTATTGTTTTATATTGGAAAAATTTCCCAACACTAAAAACGCAACATGAACATGTTAAATTGAGCAACCAGGTTGAACAATATTCATTTTGTTGTTTGTTTCCTCTGTACTGTGCTCCTGGTTCCTCGTTGTTTGGAGTTGTAAAATATGCAACTTGAAAACTCTGACCTTGTGTAAATGGGATCCTTGTCATGGACTTGGAATCAAGGTCACTCCCATACCTTGGGCTCTGCCGCTAGTGGCAGAGATCAGTAGGACCACAGTGGCACTCAGATAAAAGCATCTCCTGACAACCCTCTCATTTTCCCCAGGAAATGTTTCTATTTGCTTTAGGTTAGCTGCTTTCCTTGTGTGTCTGGCTGTCTGTTGCTGCTATACACTCTACTGAAGGCTTTTTGATCAGGTTCTTAGACATGCTGGTGCTCTGCAGACCCAACCTGGGTGAAAGGCTTTTGGAGAATAAATTGATCAGGTAGACTGATGTTCTAACAGCTGGCAGCAATAATCAGAGCCCAGAAAATTGTACCAAATGAATGGAACGCACAGGAGTGTCCTAAAAAAATAATATTACCACAATGGGATGGGCTGATTCATGCCTATTCATGGTGGCACAGGGCACATTATGATGCATAATAACTGAGTAATGGCATGATAATAAGTATAGTTACAAACATGGGAAGTATAAATATAATATTCAATGTTCTTTGTACTCCAGAGGTTTATAAGGCAGGACAGGCTGTACTGTCACCTCACAATTCATGTTTTCCATAACCAAGTAGCTGTCAGATTTATTAAGGGAACTGCTCTAAACGTATGTGTGTGTGTATGTGTGTGTGTTCACTGTGTCCTCAACAAGTATAGAAGACTCCTTTATGTGCATACACCTGCAAAGCTGTATTTCCAACCATTTACATTTCAAGAACATTACATCCAGTTAAAGCATACTCATATCATAGGAAGTAGCAGCAGCAGGCTTCTCACTAACACACAAGCCTCTGCTCAAAGTGAGGGTGGAGAGAGTGGTGACCTTTGGTTCCTACATGAGAGCCGGCTTTGGAATGGTTTTAGATCAGTAGAACTAATCTCCACCTAGAACAGTGATCGCTTTGGCAAGGACAATCACCTTAAAAGAGATTATAGAGCCCTTAGCAACTTTCACTTGCACATCTTATTTATGCACTCTGGTATCTAAAACCAAGAAAAATGCAATTAGCTACAATTTCACATCTTCAGGAAGACACGCCTGTAAATTTAAAGGGACATGTCTTCATTTACATTTACAGCACCATTCCCTTCATCCAAAAAAAGTTTTAAAAGGCCAATTCTTATCTTTCATTCATATCTTTCACTCAAGGGGAGAAATAAGAGGCATTTTTGCTCTTCAGGAAATCAGTACTATAGGCTGCACTGCAGGAATAACTAGGAAGCCAACTTTTACAACGGGGCATGAGCAGCCCAAGCTGTCTGAGTGTGTTTGCTGGTGAACACAATGATGGAACTGCAGGCCTGTGTCTAAATATTGGGTGCCAAAGCTCTGCATTCGCTGAGACCAGCGCAGCGCTCTGTGCTTCGCAGGCTTACATGGATCATCTCACAACAGCCACACAGTGAACACCCTCATTTTACATGCAGAACTGGCTGAGGCACAGAGAGGTTCAACCATAGGCCCTGGCCACCCAGTGGGTGAGAGATGGAGCTAGCACGCAGACCCACACCAAGTCCGTGCACCCTCGCCCATCCTCCACACTGTACTCTGGTGTTCGTGTGTACCCTGGTCGTGAAGGGGTATATAGGGTGAAGAACTCTACACCAAACTATCTTAGCCCTCCAGGATGAGTTTTCATGCTATTCCCTTTCATTACTGACTGTAGAAAAAACCCTTACTCTCTACACACACAAGCTTGCCCAAAGAGAAAAATCAGAGCTTTAAAATGTTTCCTTTTCCTATACTTCCCATTTCTATTATCTCTTATTTCCTCTTCCTACTGGAATTTCTCTGGTCCCAGGCCCTGGTTTACCTTATGGCTAAACCATCCATGAGCTTCCAGAGTCTTCTCTTACTTCCCTGTAACTCTCCTCTCTAATGGACCCTGTGTCCCCTGTCCTGATAATCATCCCAAAGGAAAGGTCTGCTCCAACACATTTCAGAAGCATCCCCCTGTGTTAAAAGGATGAATCTATAAAACCCAGACTTTGCATGATCGGACACTCCTGAGTGCCTCCTTTGGAATTAACTTCCACCCAACTCCTCACCCTAGAAGTTCAACTTAGAGTCCCCTCATCCTTTCTCCGGGTACTCAACTATGCCCAGCCCCATTTTCCTGATCTATACGACTCCCATATCTTTGCTTAGGGAAGTCCCGTAACTTCTCCAGGCTGTTAAGATCTCTCCATAACCAGTCCCTTCTACCGTGTCCTTGTGTTTCTCTCACCTCTTATGTTGCTTTCTGTCCCACCTTCACAGGCTCTGTTTCTATCTGTCGTGTCAGTATTAATGGGCCACCTTCACGATTAACTATATCTAAATAATTTATCTATCATTATATGATAATAATATAAATATATATTATCTATTATTTATATATTATCTGCATAGATAATATATAAATCTTTCATCTCAGAACCTAGAAGGTTAACAATATGCTTAATAAATAAATGCAGTAATACATTCTCTTTTCTCAACAATCTTCTCTATTTTCTGATTCTCCCATATATTTTCTCCTTTTTCCCTCCATCATTATCTTTCTTTTACATTCCTTTTTCCTTTCCATTATTGTCATGTGACTGATGTTTCATGAAACTTGAAGCCCATTTCTTTTCTTATTTCTTGATTAAGTCACTTACTGAGGAATCACGTGGGGAAACCTAGTGTACAACTTCTCTGCATTTAGAATCAGTCGGGCTTAATTTTTCCCTAATCCCTGTTTTCTTATCTGTGATTTGGCGATAATAATCATACCTACATAGCAGGGTTATTCTGAGCGCTTTAGAAAGTAAAGTGCTTATCACAGATCCTGACAATGGTAGCCACTGGAAATGGTAGCCACTGGAAATGTGTCGCTAGGCGTTATGTTGGGAACATTCCCCCTGCTTTCAAATATACTGCTGTGTCATAGAGGAGAGAAAAAAATAAAGATAAAATTAAAAAGTTAATATGAAAATGAAATTTTTGGAATCAACCTAAGTACCCATCAACGAATGAGTGGATAAAGATAATGCGGTGTATACACACACACATACCATGAAGCACTACTCATTCATAACAAAGAACGAAATAATGTCTTTCCCAGCAACTGGGATGGAACTGGAGACCATTATCCTAAAAGTATCTCAAGAATGGAAAAACAGGGCCTTTGCGGTTCCAACGTGGCAGAGCTGGCGGTGGAGGTTCGCTGATCCAACAGGGCTTTCTACACGGTACCAACCCTTTTGCCACTTTGTCGGGTCTTCTGGGGCCTAGAGCAAGCTTGAGGGAGGGTTGGTGGCCCCAGAGAGTGAGGTCTGGGGTCAAAGAGGGTGGCCAGGCCAGAGCCGGGGGTGGCTGGGTTCTCCGCTTCTCCCCGCTCCACCCGCGGTTTGACGGTCTCGGGACCGGCTCCGTTGTGTTTTGAAACAACACATCAGACACCTCTTGCTTTTTCTTACCTTATTCTGGGATGCTAGTGCGGCCCTGGGCGAGCTAATGTGAAGAAGCCGAGCGCCTGCTGGGCAGTGGGGAGCTCGCGAGAAGCAGGCCGAGCTCGGGGAGGGGAGTCGCGGGAGGTGGCGGCGCGGGATGTCGGGTGACCCCGGGTGACCCCTCCCCCTCCCCCTCCTCCTTCCCGGGCCTCTGGCTGGGCCCGCGGGCGCTTCCGCCCCTCCTCCTCCTGTGACCCTCTCCCCCCCCGGGGGGGGGGGGGGGGGGGCGCGTCACGGGAATCCTGGGAATTCACCTTTGTGTTAGGGTTTTGGGCCAACAATCTTTAGTGTCTGAGGAGGAAGTGGGTACCTGATTGAGGGTTAGGATCAAAGGAAGAAAAGTAGAAAACCTTGAGATGTGGTCGGTTGTAATATTTTTGCGGCCTGGGAAATTGGGCGGCGCCTTAGCCCCTCTGTCGCAGAAGAAAAAGTGAGAGTTCCGTGCTTTAAAGTAAGATTTAAAATATGAAACGGAATGGGGAGACAGGTGGAAAGGTGACTGGTTTCTTTATATCAGTTACCCCGTATGTTTGGAGGGAGGTGTTTTTTGTTGGTTTCCTTTGGGAGGAAGGAGATGCATTACTGTGGAATCGGCGCTGGGAAACGGAAAGGGTATCCCAGAGTAGAAGAATTTGGTAGGGGCTTCCAATGTAAAGAGTTGAATAACTGAAAATGAAATCCTAACAGTTTACTTTTGCCATTATAGCGTTCCCTTGTCCCTATTTCCCCAAAGTATGCCAGCGTGTTACAATACCAATACAAAACGTCCCCAGTTGTTGTCTGTCTCACTAAGCCAGCATCTCAATTGTTTGAGAGTCTTGGCTATTTTTATGAAGGGTCGTCTTCTAACGCATGAGTATTGTGCATATGCAGAATGAATTCTCACAGGTTTTCATTTCAGCGTACTTTTTATCCCATGGGATTTTATTTTATTTGATCATGATTTCCTATTTTCAGCGTTTTGTTTTTCTTTTCTTACTTTACTGATTAGCTCTGTGGATTTGGTTTAACTGTCACGTGGTAATAGCATAGTCGGGAATCATAGTGTATAAAGGATCCTCCTAAGCTTTTTACAAGTTTAATCTCCTTATGTGGTAAAAATAAAGTAGAAACTGCCTGTTGGAAAGGAGTCTTTATATTAATACATGAGTAGTTACGCTAATATTCTAGGTTTAAAACTTGGTGTCAGACAAAATAACCTAAATGAAATTTGAGTAGATATTTCATTGACTTCTATTCTTGTTGAAACCGGTGGTTGCCTTACCCAAATGACTGCAGATGAGGTTAGCTGAGGCACAAGGCACAAAGAATGGACTTACCCTTATGTTTCTTGTCAAGGATAGGTAAGGCTCATCATTTTGCATCATCATCACCCCCGCCACAGACACACACACACTAAAGTTTCAGATAATCTCTGTTTGGCTATATAGTTCTTGTGTAATTGGAGGCATGCATTTTTTCCTTGCACACTGAAAAATAGAAAATGATTATTTTGCTTTAACAAATTATTTTGCATAATATATATGGTAGAGAGAACAGCATTTGCTTTTAGCAAAGTATATTTTGTCAGTAGCCTGCTATACAAGATATTTTCATTTTGTTTCATTTTGTAAGATTAAGGTAATCAATTTGACTGTTTTAGTAAAGATTGTTTACAATTTAAAAAAAAAGAATGGAAAAATAAACACCATATTCTCACTTGAAATTGGGAGCTAAATGAGGGATATATATGGCTATAAAGTGGAGTAATGGACATTGAAAACTAAGAAGCAGGGATGGGAAGTGGGTGAGGGATAAAAATCTACCTGTTAGACACAATGTTCACTATCCTGGTGATGGGTACACTAAAAGCCCTGACTTCAGCATTATACAATTCATCTATATAACAAAAAAACTAAAAGGCTTGTACCCCCTAAATCTATTGAAATGAAAAATAAATAAAAGAATGAAATTTTAAAAATATAATAGGTAAAATTTGATCTAAAGAATTAAAAATGAGCGGAGTACTATAATCCATTTTAAATTAATTTTGGGGTATGGTGAGAGGAGGTCAAGATGCATGTTTTTCCCTATTGTATTTATTAGGGCTCTCTAAAGAACCAGAACAAGAGGAATGTCTATCTAATTTATTTATCTATATATCTATCTATCTTGAAAGACTTATTTTAAGGAATTGGTTCACACAATTGTTGAGGTTTGGTGTATCCAAAATTCACAGGATAGTCCAGCAAGCTAGAGACCCAGGGAAGAGTTGCAGTTTGAGTCCACAGACAGTGTGCTAGCAGAATCCCTTATTGCTTCCAAAAATTCAGTCTTCGTTCTGTTAAAGCTTTCAACTGATTGGATTGGGCCCACCCATATTGTGGAGGGCAGTCTACTAAGCCCACTGGTTTAAATGCTAATCTTATTGAAAAAAAAAAAAAACCCTGACAAAAAACATCTAGAATAATGTTTGAGCAAATATCTAGGCCCTGTGGCCCAGCCAAGTTGAAAGATAAAATTAACCATCACACTACAAATACCTACTTGACCCAGTACTACTTATTCGGAAGATCACTCTTTTATTCATTTAATGAAAGGGACATCTTCATGAGTATATGTCTAAACTCTCTATCCTATCCCACTGATATAATTAATTATAATCATTATAGTAAAATAATTTTATATATAATACATAAATATAAATATCATTTATAGTAAGCTAAGTCAATTTTCACCAAAACTTATTCAGGATGGATTATAGACCTCAATATAAAAGCTAAAGCCAAGCCAGTAAAAGCAATTAAAATTCTATAAGGAAACAGAACAAAAGATCTTCTAAGACCTTCAGGTATGCAGAGATTTCTTAAACAGGACTAAAACAAGCACCAAATATTTTAAAAGTTTATCAAATTGAACTTCTATAAATTAATGGCTCTATTCATCAAATGATACAATTAAGAGAGTGAAAATCTTGATTCCATCTCATTTGTCTATTTTTGCCTTCGTTGCCTGTGCTTTCAGGGTCATAACCAAAAAATTGTCAATCAAACCAATGCCTTGGAGCTTTTCCCCTAGGTTTTCATCTAATAGTTTTACATTTTCAGGTCTATATACTTAAGTCTTTAATCAATTTTGTGTTAAGTTTTGTATGTGATGTGAAACAGAATCTAATTTTGCTTTTCTGCATGTGGATATTCAGTTTTCCCTAAATAATTTATTGAAGAATCTGTCCTTTCCCCATGGTGTGTTCTTGGAACCTTTGTCTAAAAGCAATTGACTATAAATGTTTGAGTTTATTTCTGGGTTTTCTATCCTGTTCCATTGGTTGATGTGTCTGTTTTGATGCCAGTGCCATGCTATATTGATTACAGTAACTTCATAATATGTTTTGAAATCAGGAAGAATGATGCCTCTAGCTATGTTCTTTTTGCTCAAGATTGTTTTGGCTATTCAGGGACTTTTGTGCCTTCAAGTCAATACTCTTTAAGTTCTTTCCTCAAGAAACTAGTAAAGAAGAACAAAATAAATACAAAGCAAGCAGAAAGAGAACTAATAAAAATAAGAGTACAATTAATCTTCAAAAATCAATCACTTTTCTGTATACCAGCAAAAAACAAGTGAAATTGAAATAAAAAACACACTATCTATGGCCATACCACTCTGAATGTACCCGATCTTGTTTGAAATTAAAAACAATATGATTTACATTAGCACCCCTAAAAATTAAAAACTTAGGTATAAATCTGACAAAATATCTGTACAAGATCTGTATGAGAAAACAAAAAAACTCTGATTAAAAAAATCAAAGAACTAAATAAATGGAGAGATATTCCATGTACATGGGTAGGACATCTCAATATTATCAAGATGTCAGCTTTTTTAACTTGATCTAGAGCCAATGAAATTCCAATCATTATCACAGCAAATTATTGTGTGCGTTCCAAAGTTTACAAAGAGAGATAAAATATCCAGACAGCCTACATAATATTGAAGGAGAAGAATAAAGTTAAAGGACTGACATTACCCAACTTCAAGACCTATTATAAAGTTATAGTAGTCAAGACAGAGTGATATTGATAAAAAAAAATTGACAGATAGATCAGTGAAACAGAATAAAGAGCCCATAAATAAGCCTGCATACATGTAGTCAACTAATCTTTGACAAAGGAGCAAAGAAAATACAATAGAGCAAAGATAGTGTTTTCAACAAATGGTGCTGGAACAATTGAATATCTACATGCCGAAAAAAAGGAAAGAAAGAAAGGGAAGGAAGGAAGGAAAAGGAAAAAGAAAAAGAAAGAAAAGAAAAGAAAATGAACCTAAACACAGTCCTTAGACTTTACACAAAAAT
>RJWJ010026923.1:0-22628 GCA_004363605.1 Indri indri
TAACTTTGATATGCACTGGGAAACCAAGAAATTGGTGTGACTTGTTTTATTGAAATATCCACTTTATTCGATGGTCTGGAACCAAACCCACAATATCTCCAAAGTATGCCTGTAGGTACAAATAAGATCAATCAATTAAGACACCCTAAAACATGATTCCGTATTTTTTTCTAAATGTGTGCTTGCTTTGTCAAGCCCCAGGTGACTATTTATTAAGCATTAATCTGGCTACATGTGCAAGGATCCATCCATCCATAAATAATGCTAGGTAGAATCTACCTTCAGTGTTCCCAGAGGACCAAAGGAGAACTTTCAGCCAATCCCTTATAATAACAATCATAGTAATAGTAATACTAGTAATAGTCATCACTATCTGCTATGTACTTTACATAAATGAATGTAATCCTCATGAAAACACTCTGTAGGAGGAAGTTATCCCCCCTATCTTATAACTAAAGAAACTGAGGCAAAGGAAAGGTACGTTACTCACCCAAGATCATACAACCAAGTCAAGTTTAGAATGAGGTGTCTGCTTCAAGAGCCCATGATCTTACTCTCTTCTCTACCACCTCTTTGTGCCCATTTAAAATGATATTAGACAGAGAATGAATTTCTAATGATACTTTTAGAAGCAAAAGCACCTAAGAAGGAAAGAAAGCTGGGTGTGACCTAGTCAAATATCTCAGCGGAAATTATTTTGCTCAAATCTTTCATGGGAGAAATCATTCCATTATGTTTATGGCCCTATGTCAAAAAAGACAATTTGGCTTTATTTCCTAAAGTCCTCTGGTTTTTAGTGGGTCCCAAGAGAAAGAAATCTGCTGGAGACTTTTCAATGTTGTATGAAGCCGCCGATCACATTTATTGACTTTCTGCCCTGCAAACAGTGGGAAGAGTGACTTCATCCCCCAATCAGCTTTAACAGCTCTTGACACTGCATGAGAAAAGGCTTTTTGCACTGCAGAAAAGCAATTATTTTCTGTAGAAAAAAAAAAAGATCTAGTCAACTTCTTAGGCATAATGAACCCACCTATTAATCTTGTCCTGCTACTCCTGCTAATTCTGAAAACAGGAAAGTAGTCACACCTTGTTGCTCTCCAATTTAAAAACAATGTATGTCATCAAAAACAAAGAACTTTTCAACTTTGTCCTTCAACTGGTCAGACTTTCATGCAAGCAACTACTTAGGCACCAATCAATGGAAAAAAGAGAAGCTGTTTATCACTTTAAACCTAGGTTATTATTTTTCACTGTAGAGCATCTAAATATCATTGACTGAAGCACAGAGCCCTTCAGTAACTACAGAATGCACTTCCTTCACTAGCTGAAAATCTATGTTTAAGAAAGGAAGTAAGGCAATAATAAATTGACTTTGGATCACTTCTAACAACCTTAATATTAATAGAGGAAGCGTGAAGAGTTCTCTTTTTCATGTTTTTATAAGATTTATTGTTAATGAATGAGTTGCCAGGTAACTCGTTAGCCCAGATAACTAGTTATGGTTATTCATTTCCTTGTAATAATTAGTGAAAATCTCCCTACTATTACTGAAAAAGAATCTTCACATTTCAACTTGAAGAAAAGATATGTACAGAAAGAGAAAGATACCTGGTGGGTCTGTAGTTGTAGAAGATACAACAGTTGTAGTGAAATCCAAAGGATGCTCTGAAGATTTGGAAAAATAATGATATTAAAATTAAGTACAAATTACTTATCATGGGTTTTTTGTTTGTTTGTGTTTTGAGACAGGGCCTCCCTCTGTCACCCAAGCTGGAGTGCAGTGGCCTCATCATAGTTCACTGCAACCTTGAACTTCTGGGCTCAAGCGATCCTCCTTCCTTAGCCTCCCAAGTAGCTGGGACTACAGGCACGTGCCACTGCACCTGGCTAATTTTTCTATTTTTAGTAGAGACGGGGTCTCACTCTTGCTCAGGCTGGTCTCAAACTCCTGGCCTCAAGTGATCCTCTCGCCTCAGCCTATCAAAGTACTAGGATTACAGGCATGAGCCACCATGCCCAGCCTTGTTTTTAATAATGCAATCCTACATTATTTTGCTTACCCTGTGTTAATCCTACTTTTATAATTTGGGGGCTAGTATATGGCACAATGTCTGCTATATAAGGGTGATTTAATTAGACTTGTGTTATTAGAAGGAACACTTTGGCTATTATGTACGGAACCAATTGGAAGGAAGCAATACTAGAGTTCAGAACAAAAACAGGGCAGAAGCTGTTGCAGTAATTCAACATGACGGCATACCAGAAGGATGAAAACGGAGGTAAAGGGAAGAGATGAATTTGGAAAGGTGCTTAGGAAGCAGCATGGTCAGGCATTTAGTCGTGGATTGGATATGGGGATGAGGAGGAGTAAGGAGTTAAGGTTTCTGATTTAATGGATGGTACTGGTATATATTGAAAAAGGGTATAAGGGGTTTGTGGAATAATATAATAAACACATTTTGGACCTGTTGATCTTGAGTTACCTGTAAGATATCCAAGTACATAGGGGACAAAAGTGACTGGATATGCATTGTCATCCCCAAGACCCAAGCAACAAATATGTGTTGATCCACCATCTACTGGACACTGGACTAGATGCTGGGGAATGGAACAATGAAAAAGCTAAACATCATCCCAGCTGTTGGGGAACTTAGAGTCTAGGTGGAGAGAAGGGCATTAAACAAGTAATCATCCAATTAAAAAATGGAAGCCCTAAAAACGAAGTGTTTCAAATGGGCAAGGGCCAATTATATCAAATGATGCTAAGAGATGGAGAGGATACTAATGGAGCTGTCTGTTGGCTTTGGTAACATGGAAGTCACTATAATCTTGACAAGAACCGTCTCAATGGAATACCAAAGACAGAAGCCAGGTTAAAGTAAAGTAAAAAGAGAACCATAAAGTGAGGAAGTGGAGACAGTGACCGTAGGACATCTACTCAAAAATTTTTGCTGAGAAGCAGAGCAGCAAAATGGAGCAGTGGCTAGAAAGGCACACAGATCGAGGGAGAGTTATTTAAGACGGATGGTTGTAAAGCATGTTTGTATGTTATGGGGAATATTCCGGGAGAAAGGGATCATGCTAGAGAGAGGGCACTTTGCATGACCCAGGTCATAAGACCAGAAAAACAGACCAAAAGCATAAGTGTTATTCCTTGAGGTAGTAATGGAAGGGAGCCCAAGTGAGGAGGAGGGCTTCTAGGGTTTAAATAATGTTCTGTTACCTGATCTAGGTGTTGGTTAAATAAGTGTTTTTATTTTGTGAAGAGGTATCGAGAAGTAAACTTACGTGTGCTGTTTCTGTGCATATACCATATGTTAATGCGGAGTTTTGTAAAAGAATTAGAAAGGAAGAAACAAAAACCATTATTTTTTGCAAGTGATATGACTGCCTACAAAGAAAACCTTGAAAATTTTATAAACTATTATAAATAAAAGAAAAATTTCGCAGTGTGGCTGGCTGCATATAAGAACAATATATAAGTCAATTGCACCATAACAAAAAATTAGAAGACACAATTTTTAAAATACACCATTTACAATCAAAACAAAAATCGTAAAATATCTATTGTAAGAAATTTTTAAAATATATGTTCAACTCATAAGCAGAAAATTGTGAAATTTTACTGAAACATATCGAGGAAAAACTGAATAGAGCAATGCATGTTAATGAATAGTGATAATGAATAATGAAGATTTTATTTTGTAATGATGTCATTTCTTCCCAAATTGATCTAGAGACTCAATAAAAGTCCAATGAAAACCCCAACAGGGTTTTGTGGAACTTTACAAACCGATTCTAACATGCACATGAAATAGTAAGGACCCAAGA
Source organism: Indri indri (assembly GCA_004363605.1). NCBI lineage: Eukaryota > Metazoa > Chordata > Mammalia > Primates > Indriidae > Indri > Indri indri. The sequence goes on from RJWJ010026923.1 coordinate 3,832, forward strand.
AAAGCCGATACACACCTAAAGGAGAGAAAGGAGTGTTCTCCCACCACGCGTCAGGGCTTGGCATAAAGCTAGAAAGCTGTCTGTAAAGTAACAAGGATGGTATGACGTGGACACGGAGATGATCTGACCAGCAAGTCCAGAAATATATGGAACTTTGTTACATGACTAAGGAGCCGCTGTAATTCATCATACAAACTGAGGCTCTATGGGGGAATTATTTATTCATAGTTGCATGAGGCCAACAAACGGAAACCATCACTGACTCGGGCAAAGCAGGATGCATTCTCAGCGTATCTGTGACAGAGCTGGGAGAGCACAAGCAGAGGCAGCCTTCAGTGAAAACAAAGACACTTCAGCCACAGGCACAGGTGGGAAACAGAGGACAAATAAAGACATATAGTGAGGTGCTAGATTTCATGATGAGTATTCGGCCTGCCTTACTACTTCTATTTTCTCAATAAATTTTGAGGCAGTATCATCAGCCTCCAAATGAATCTGAAAGAAGCCTAGGGAGCCGGGGTCAGAGGAGACAGTATAATTGTGCTAGAGAATAGGAAAATAAATACACTAAGGGATAGTAGCGTGGCCAGGCAGTGTCCAGGGCTAATTTTTGATTTATGTCATGAATTTATAGATCAATGGGCACAATTATGCATGTATCTCCTGTAACACTGAGCTGCTTAAATGATTATAATGTGAAATCTAAGCTAGTAAAAAGGAAAATAAGGAGAGAAAGGTGATGGTGGACAACGAAAATGTGCTAGGCCAACAGATTAGGGGTCTGCAGAGCGAGAGAGGCTGAGCCAGGAGCGTGGGATGGGAGCCAGAGAGCAGGCTCCTAAAAACAAAGGTGTTGGAGATGCTGCCGTTTATTGGTGATGAAAGGTCAAGGGATCACGGAAATTGGGGTTGAGAACTATTTTGGGAGTCCCAGTCCACAGCGGAAGAGGGAGAGCTTAAAGTTTGTGTCGGCTTCTGTGCCGATACGAAGGGAGGCAGGTGGAGGCTGAGAACAGAATCAGGAATTCAAACTCTTCAAACAGCCAGGTTTTGGCAGGAACCTGGTTGAAATTTCTTGCTTTTCTTCTTTCTCAAGCCGTGGTCCTTAGGATCTGACAAGCCAGTGTGAGAGATGTGAGTTTGTGTCAAGCGTGACCATGTAGCCCGTGAGATTGATTTCACAGCCAGGTACAACTGCAAATCAGACTCATTATGCTCCTGTCACGTCCCTGCCTTTGAGAGTCACGCAAATTAAAGCTGCCCACAATGTTTCCTTTCGCGCACGTGATGACAAGGCTACTTCTCAGCTCTCCTTAAATTGAGATTTCCAGATCAACTCTGGTATTTCCACAAATGCACGTTTACATAACTGAGCAGAAAAGAGCCAAGATAAAACTACCCTTGGCTTGCGGCAGTTACTGAGACGAATGTTTCTCCTATCATTATACTGAGAATGTTTTGAAGACTTTATAATCACCTTCATTTCCAATGTAATGATAATCGCTGACTTTTTGAAGATAAAAAAGAAAAGGTAAATAGAAGCTACGTCTCATTCCCTTTCCAAGTTTTTTTCCCCTACATACAATAATACTCTTATTTAAGCTATTTGATTTTCCTCGGACCCCTGGAGAATGATAAATAGATTGAGTGGTGTTCACATCCTCCTCCTCTGGGGGCTTGCCCATGCCTGGTACATTTGCAATGTGTGCTTATGTGCCCAGCATGGTTTGCTCTCATCACTCTGCCTGGTCACAAACACACACAGCAAGGCTCTGCTTACCAGTTTTCCACTGTCTAGTTACCTCCTCAATAATTTCACTATGTTTCTGCCAAACTACATGCCTCAGTTCTCCTTCTGAGCGCTCCTAATAGAGTAAATGCTCCCATCCAAACTGAAGACCAAGGAACCCACCCTTGCAGGAACCATGTGATCTTTACGCCCCGAGCTTCCCCCTGGGAGGAAGGCGACGGGCGCCAGCACTCCACTCTGGACAGAAATGAGGATGCCCGGGAACTTCATGCCCAGGCGTTTCTGTCCCCAGCTTGGAACTGGGAGCCCAATACTCTTTAGCAGGGGCTGAGCAAGGAGAAAATGGGCCTGACTTTTAAGTTCTAATTACCTGGGAAACTTTTAAACCCTCAGTAGCCCAGGTTACACCTCCATCCTAATGAATCAGAATTTCTGGGTGTAAGTCTCAGGCATGTATTTTTTTAAAGCTGCCAAAGAGATATACACAGGTAAGGTGGCAAACCATTGTCCTATCTGACAAGGTACCAGGAAGTGGGGCCCTCATACTTCACAAAAGGTCAGTGTTTCTGTCTCCTTCCCTCACTCCAGACCCGTGGGACCATGGGAGTGTGTGTGTGTGACAACCTTCTCTCCCTAAGGTGCAGATGGGAATGCCAACCCGATGTCAGCCATCACGTGCCATTCAGACAAAAGGCTGAGTGCCATGCTCCTCTCACCCCGGGTTTCCCTGGCTTCCTGGTAGGGAAAAAGATTCAAGAATATCTATTGTCTCCCACCCTCTCTCCACAGTTAATACAGACATTTAATTGGCCCAGTTTTGAGGTGATGCATTAGGAGCAACAGAGAATTTGCTGAGTGGAGGAAAGGTAGGAAGTCTGATGAAGAAAACCACCCCTGCGTGCCGGGAGCCAAGGAGAAAAGAGGGCTCACTTCAGCTCTGTTTGGATAACCAGTGGGTGAACTCTGAAAGTAAATGACCTGGTTTCTCCAGCTGTAGCAGAGGCACAAGATATTTCTGTTCCTAAGCAACAGACAGATGCCTTGATTTCCCATCCTGGCTCAGACTGGAATAATTCAATTCCCTGTTTCCTTTACAGCTCAACCCCTGCGCTTCCTACCTACCTGCAGAACAGAAGCTTGCAATGTTGTGCCACCCCCTTCCCTGATGCTATCTCACACACACAGACAGTGATTTTCTGAAAGACTCGGTCCTGTTCTTTTTGGGTACAAGGAAAGGAACATAATCTAGAACACCATCTGTCATCCTGAAATAGCCAATAGTGGCACTATTTTTACCCAGCAATTATCAAACAAATGGAGTCATTTGAAAGAGTCACAGCTGTTCCTCGGTGTTATCTCAGTACAAATATGACACAGCGCATGCTGATTTTGTTTTCTGCTTTGTGTCGCATGTACACCAAGGCATTTCTCAACCTCCCATCAGAACACAAGTCAAAGCGTGTACTCCATAACTGAGTCACTCGGGCAAATTAAAAATCCCTCATCATCTTGATTACATGGTCAGGGTCTGGTTAAATGTGGTTCTCATTTAGAAAGTGAACGCAATGAACTGCATATTTCAGAGTGGGTGCTAGGAAGCTTTTTAATCTCACAGAAGGCAAGTTTTTTTCCTGGTTAAACGCAACCTGAAAGAAGTATCATGATTTATATGTATGTTAGCACTTTTAACGAAAAAGCAAAATTATGCAAAGTGAATCCTACTTTCCCATTATCAACCTTCATCATAAAATCAGAAAGGTGCCCTATTGAAATAGATGTCCCTAGTAAACTAAACACACACACTCACACGCACACATGCATGTGTATACATGTGCACACACACAGGCAACTCTATCAAACATGTCATTCTTTTCATCCACCTGCATCTGAAGCCAAGGTTAGACTTAGGGTTGGGGCATTTCCCAACCTAATGAAGCAGTGCTCACCTCCCACAGTGACCACGAAAATGCCAAAGACTTGTTTTTCCAGCTACCCTTGCAGCTGGGACAGAGGCACATGATCCACCACGGTTAGACATGCCCACCCAAGAGTACAGAGGTCACCCAGCACTCCCTCTGGGAAGAGAGGGATACAGAGTTCCTGCAGCAGTGGGGCTGGCACAGGCATGCACTATACAGTCCCAATGGCTCCAGAGGTGCGAGACACTTCTAGTGCTCTGCGGCAACAGGAGTACCCAGCAGACCAGCTCTGCAGGCTGACTTGGGCTCTGTCCCTGGCTTCATAGCTGCAACGTGGCTCTCCAGCCCTCCCCAGAGACCCTGTGGACCAGGCAGCATCCTTATAAACAACTCATTTGCTGCTTAAATCAACCAGCACTGGTTTTTATTACTATAACCAAGAACCCTACAGCAGAAAATATTTTTTAATGCTTTAATCACATGAAGACCAATAATATACTTGGAGTTGTTGTTGCCTTTCAAAATTTTCCAGCTCTTTTCCAATTCCTGAGTCACCAGTCTTTCTATGCACACCCAATCCACAGAAATGTCTCTAATTCTGAAAATTCCCTGACTCCTCACTTTCAACTAGGAATGTAACCAAAAATAGAAAGATAAAAGTCATGGAAGGAAGATACAGGTTGACATGGCCACTTTCTCATAAGACTCTTCCCCAGGGAATCAAGAAGCATTGTGTCTACACATTAAAGCCACCACACTGATAGCAAGGGAGGCATAGGCAGACCTCATCACTTCTAAGCAATGCTTCCCAAACTTTAATCTGCTTATGAGTCTCACAAGGATTGTGTTAAAATGCAGACTGATTTAGTAGGTCTGAGATGCCCCAGCTCTAACAGGCTCCCAAGTGATGCCCTGGCTACCATTCTACAACTGCACTTTGCATAGCAAGGTTTTTAGTACTCAAGTACTATTCCTAAGTCCCCTGAATAAAACCATCCCTGGACAGAAAAAACTCAGTGTGTTCTCACGTTCTCTCTCCATTCTCTAGAGCACATCTCCTCTACTTTCCCTTTATATTTTATATTTAGAATAACCAGACTCTAAAGTGGCAATACATTCCATCGCTTGGCACATGTCTCACACCACATGGAAAATTTCTTCTGTGCAAAGTGTTAGAACATAGAAAACAAATTAGATCTTGCTTCAGCAGTTCTGAAAATGTTAAATTCTATAAATCTAGCCTATTTAATACAAGGGCCATTTAGACTTTTGGTATGGATACTGTAGAGTAAATGGGTTCAGGGACCTCTACTATTTTATGGTGCCAAAGATTCTCATTTGAGTGGACTTTAATTTTTTTTCCAAATGTAAATTGAAAGTATAAAGACTTATCTTGGAAGCACTGTTATACAAAGAAGAAATATTCTCTGTACCTCCCCTGATGTAAAAATGCATTTTGTATGTACGGTCATCCCTCGGTATACACGGGGGATTGGTTCCAGGATACTCCCCACCCTGCGTATGCTAAAATCCCGGCATACTCGAGTCAGCCCTTTGGAACCTGCATATATAAAAAGTCAGTCCTCCATAAATGCAGGTTTTGCATCCCAAGAATATTGTTTAGTTGAAAAAAATCCATGTGTGAGTGGACCCATGAAGTTCAAACCCATGTTGTTTAAGGGTCAACTGTATTTCCTGCACTTACTGGAGTTTTCCACAGCAATGTCTTTGAAATGACCTGTTTCTTGTAAATATGAACAAAATTCTTTCACAAAATGCTGTGTAATTAGAGTTCATATCCACCATCCTCTGTAGAGCTGATATACCACTTCAGCAGCTTTTACCCCAAATTTACCCCCAGAATTGGCCATCATATTTTTCTGAGCATTAATCAATGCAGTTTCTGAAGGCATACTGTATTCTCCTTTACTCGTAACACTGACAATTCCTCACTAAACATATCCAGAATTTCACAAAACATAAGAAAATTGAGAGGCCTAATACCTCTAGAAACAATGGCAGTCTATGGTTTCCTGGAAGGCCACAGGGTTGGGAAAGGCATCAGCTTACTTTTAGCTATCCTAACATGTAATTCTGTTTTTTATTATATGCCAGTGGATAGCTTGCATTAATGGTCAAAAATAGGAAATAGTTCATCAATTAGGGACATTGTAGCACTTCTCTTGTGAATATTAATCCTTGCAGTGTTACAAAAGGATTCTCTGCCCACTTGGCCCACATTGTACTGTCCCCTGCTCAGGTGAGAAAAAAATTTTTAGGAAAAAATTGCATCAAAGTTAGGCTGTGAGTACACATTATTCACAAAAGAGAGTTGCTTTCCAGTGTATGTTCTGAAATATATCAAGCTCCATGGCCAATGGGCTGGGGCAGAAAGTACAAAGGCAGGGAGGCCATGGCAGCCAGGGCCCTGGGGGAGGGAGGGTAGGAGAGAGGTTGCTAAGAAGAAGCCAGGCGAACCCAGTATGACAGAAAGAGGCTTGAGACGAACCAGGAAAAATGCTTATCTACCCTCTGGACCCCATTTCGTGCCTGACTGTGAACATGGTGGTTTCTCTTCAGATAATGGGATAAAACTATTAATATGAGCCTTCTGCTCTGTTTGGGGAAACAGTAACACTTTTTCAACCAAGCGCTCCGCAGGTTTGCAATAGCAAACATCAGGGCCCATCTGACATCACGTACTTAACTTTCGCAGGCTTTTGCAACTCATGTGATCTCTTTTCCCAGGAAGGATCTATCTACAGCTAATATTTCAGTTGGCCCATTCTCAGTAAAACATTGATCTTTCCTCAATAAACAATTGCTTTCCATGAGAAAACCAAATAGATAAGGCTAATTAATTTGCTTATGGACACATTCTACCTATGAATATAATGTTTTAGTATGATTCTCTTCTATACTCTATTCAAAATCAGATCCTATAAACTTAATTGCTTAACGGAAAAGATTAATGAAGTATTTTCACCAAAACGTAAGCAATTTGTACAAAACTAAATTCAGTCTTTAGAGTTTGAACTATACATCCCAACAGACAAGAGCTAACCCCTGCCATGAAAGAGAAGAAAATAAGAGAAACTATGAGCAGCGATGAGGGAAGTTGAACCAAAATCTGTAATTCCCAAAGCTCAGAAGAGAGTAGAGAGAATTCCAAGAGTGATACACCCTGGGTCTCAGCAGCCCAAGTCCTTGCTTCTCGGTTCCTCTTCTCAGTTACCACAGAAAATACTGAGCAGGAATTTTTTTCTCTTGAGAAGAAAAAGGAAGGGACAGGGAAGACACAGGGAGGAGCGGAAGCTGGTGAGATCCGGCTGATTTCAGGTGAACTAGTGCAGGGAGATTTCTTACACAGGTTTCAAATCAAGACTGATCTTCAAATTGTGTTGAAATTCTTTTAATTTATATAAGACAGCTATAGGTATGAAGATGCATTATGTTAATAGGGAAAATTGTAAATAACCCAGATATCCAAAAATAAGGGAAGAGTTTATGATTGTTCATTGGGTTATTCATTATACATCAATGAATGCTATAAAACAATGCATCAAATGTTTATAATTGTCTTAATAATCAGGATATAGAACTGTATACATAGAACTGTATACATAGACTACAACTACTAATAACTACTAGTCATTGAACACTTCTCATATTTCGAATCCCTGCCACAATATTTTTTGTAAGGGAGGTACAATCATCCATACATTTTACATAAAAGAAAATGAGTCTTAAAGAGGGTAATTTTATCAAGATTAAAAAAATAAGGGTAAAAAAATGGAACAATAAAATTAAATTATAGGATCAAACAACTCCAGAGTCTGATTACACTAACAATGCTGCCTAAAAATTTCATAGAGAAAAAAAAAGTGAAAGAAAATGTGCCGAGATAGTAACACTTTATATAATGGCATTACACTACTTTTCTTTTATATATTGTCTATAATGTCACATTATGGCTTTTATAATTATTGTAAATTTATGTGGAAAAAGTTAAGGAATCCAGTTCTGACCATAACGTAGTAATAGGGAGTAAATTTATCATTCTGCCTTAAGAAACTAAAACACTGGTAAAAATATATTAAAATGGTTTCAAGATATAGGAAAACAGCACAAAACAGTGATGACTGAGAAAAATGAAAAAAACAAAGGGACTTCTGTGAGTGCTCAGCTCACCGCCCACAGAACACAGCACAGCACAGGGAAAGGAAGCCCAGACAGAGACAGAACACAGTCTTGCTGAGTTGAATAGAGAGAGTGTGGAGTCTGGGGAAGCCACGGTGACTGGAATGTGTGGGGTAAAGTACTGAAGGGGAAAGGAATTCACAAACATTGCTCTGGTTATCTGCAGAGGGTCTCATTTGAGTCTTTGAGTACTGATCAGCCCATTTATTTGATGAAACTACCAAGACCAGGGAAAGCACCACCAGAAAGGTACAGTCAGAAACACCCTCAGAGCTGACAAAAAGCTGGGAATAATTTGTGTTCCCACTAGCCGGTGTGTTAAGAAATGTTAATATACAGAACATAAAGTAGAGGTAGATTGCTTCAGTAGCGGGGCCAAATTCGCAGTACGTGAAAGGTTGATACGTACCCACCTAACAAAGTGTAAAAGCAAGTCTCAACAAGATTAGACTATTAATATGATGACTTAATAGCCTTCCAGTACAAATCACTTGTTAAATCATTTCCTAAGTATTTCACGTTTTTATGCTGGTATAAGTAGTATTGTGTTTTAATTGTAAACAGTATTGTGTTTTAAGTTAATTGCTAGTACATAAACAATTTTCGTGTATATTTTACCTCGCATCCTGTGAAATTGTTAGACCCACTTAAGAGCACCAGCTTTTACGTAGATTCCGTTTCACAGCTCAGGGCATATGGGTCTTCCAGGTGTTGGGTACAGGGGAAACGCACTGAACTAGCCAAATTCTCACAGACCATATGAGGAAATGAATCACTATGAGGGTGAATCTGCAAATAGAGAGTTTTACTTGTTCCTTTTTAATCTGTATGCCTTTTATTTCTTTTTCTCACCATATTGCATCGTACAATACAGGAAGAAAATCCAGGGAGAATTTATACATAGAAATTGACAAGCTGATTCGAAAATTTATATGGAAATACAAGTGACCTAGATTACCAAAAACAGTGTTTAAAAAAAAAGAACAAAGTGGGAGGACAAGTCTGGAGAGCTGAATGGCCTCACGTGAAAGTCACAGCCGCAGCCTCAGGCGGATCCTCGAGGTGGTGCAGCAATCTTTCTACATTTCCACAGTCCACTCTCTCCCACTCCCCTGGCCCAGTGCCTCTCAAACTATCTGTTGTGAAAGACCAGAGGTTTTTATTTCCAGTCCATTGTAGCCCAATGCACGAGGTACACTTTTACAAAACACACTAAAAATGTTACAGTAATGCCAAGTGCTATAAAAGTTTCTAAATGCTTGCTGTCACTTTCTGTACTCATCTCCTCGCAGGCCAGTAACCAAGGGCCCACGAAGCAGCCACTCCATGTACTGCAAACCTAGATGACACTTTCATACTTCCTCCCTCTTCTTTACTCTCAGTTGATAACCTTGCTTCCTCTTTCACTGAGAAGGAATAAAAGACAGAAGGGACCGACCTTCCATATACTCTTTCTCCCCCTTTGTCTGTAGACAAACTGTTCGTGTTCCCACCTAAGGCCAAACCCTCCATTTGTGGACTGGATTCCAACCTCTCCTCTACTCAAGGACACTGTTCCACCAATTCTCCTTTTTCTCCGGCATCAAAGATATTTCCCTTTCTATCGAGTCGTTCCCATCAGCATACGTGCTGTTATTTCTCCTGTCTTAGAAGAGAATAAATTTCTCTTGATCCTGCTTCCCCACCAGCCTCTGTACCCCACTCTCTTTTAGTGCTATCTATACACATTCCCAGGTCCTCTTCCTTCCTTAACCAACTCCAATCAGGCCTGCCCCACCACTCCATTAAACTGCTTTTTCAAGGTCACCAACACCCACTTTGCATAATCTGCCAGCCAACTGTCAGTCTTGGAAGCAGACTCCGTCAGCAGTCAGCATCACGTTCCCCCGGCCCACCTGTGATTTCAGCCGCAACTGCAGACAGCTCCATGGTCACAGTGGAATTCCTTAACAGGCACCGCCTCACCTCTCTCTGCTTTCCGCCTCAAGGCTTTCTCCCACAGGAGCCTCCAAAGCCCAGAAGTAAAGGGGAGAAAACTCTTGACCAAGGGGGACCCAGATACATGCCCCAGCTTCCCACTGTTGGAGCAGACAATTCTGAGGGGCATTCTACATCCTTCTTAGATGTCTGAGTGGAGCAGACTCCCTAGAGCAACCACCTCAATAAGTCACCCGTTATTGGCTTTCCTCCTCTGCTGTCTCACCTCCCCACTCTCACTCCTGTTCCTGGAATCACCTCTGAAATAAACACCTGTACCTAAAACCTTGTCCACAGTCTCTGCCTTAGAAGAACCCAAACTAAGGCAATCCTTTATCTGACTTATCAACCACACTTGACATGGTTGATTATCCTCCTTTTTGAAACAGATTGTTCTTGGCTTCTACTATATTAACTGCCATGGTTTTCCTCCTATCTCACTGATTGCTCCTTTTCACTCTGCTAGTTCCTCCTCCCTGACTTCTGGGCCACTCCTCCTCCAAGCCTATGCTTACTCCTTTGGTGATGTCAAACCGTGGCATTAAATGTCACCCAAATGCTGATGATTCCCATATTTCCATACCAAGCCCAGGTCTTTTTCCCCTGAATTCAGATTCAAACACCCAACTGCTCTCTCAATATCTCCACTAGGATGTTCAATAGACATCTCAGACTTGGTTTTCCTAAAATAAATTCCTGGTCTCCACCCCCACCCTTCACCTGCCCAAATCCAGTCCTTTCAGTGTCTCTCCCTCTATGTTCATGGTATCTCCCACCTTCCAGGTGCTCTGGGCAAAAACCTTAGTATGATCTTCAGTATCTTTTGCTCATGCTCCATATTCAATCTACAGATCCCGTCAGTTCTATCCTCAAAAAATCGTGTGCGTATGTATAAAATTGTGTATGTGTAAAATATGTCATGAGAGATGAGTGTGTGCATCTCCAAAATCTGACTAGTCTCAGTGTTTCCACGGCTACTCCCCTGCTACCATCACCTTCTGTCTACATTCTACTTAACTGGTGCCACCCTTCACCCTCCTTCAGTCTATCGTCAAAGAAGCAGCCAGAGCAATCCTGTTAAAGTGTGTGTTCGATCACACTACTTCTGTTATCGAAATCCTTCATAGCTTTAAATCTCATGCAAAGTACAATCCAAAGACTTCAGACTAGCTGTCGGGGCCCATCCCCTCTGCTCCCCGTCACGCCTCTCCCCTTTCTTCCCCCTTCTCTCCCCTTCTTGCGCTCTGCTCCAGGCACACCGGCCTCCTTGTCATTCCTCGGCCACACCAGATACATTCCTGGCTCTTCCTTTTTATATGGACTTCAAGGACTTCAGGGCTAACATTTGAGTGGGAGATGTAAAATGCATGTGTTAATTTGAAATGTTAGTTGTTAGAGCCTTTTCTTCAGCTGCATCAGTTTTAGATTCATTCGAACCACTCAGGTTTATTGCAAAAAGGCTGGACTCCTTTCTGTGGGGTCTGTTGGATTCTGCTCCCAAAACACAAAGTAGTAGAAAAACCTTGCCTGGGTATGATAATTGACAAATAAATAAATAAGAACATAATTACCACTCCTAGGGTAAATTATTTTCATAACGGTTTCTAATAGCTTAATAATCATCCTAATAAATACACATACAGACAGTCCCTGATTTACAATGGTTCAATATACAATTTTCAACTTTACAATGTTGCGAAAGTAATACACATTCAGTACAAAACATAGTTTAACTATTCATGCAGCCATTCCGTTTTTCATTTTCAGTACACTATTCAATAAATTACATGAGATATTCAACACTTTCTTATAAAATAAACTTTGTGTTAGATGATTTTGCCCAACTGTACACTAATGTAAGTGTTCTGAGCATGTTTACAGTAGGCTAAGCTAAGCTATGATGTTCAGTAAGCTAGGTATATTAAATTCACTTTTGAATTACAGTATTCTCAACTTATGATGGCTTTATTAGGATATACCCATATTGTAAGTCCAGAAGCATCTGTATACATCTGTAGTTCCACATAAAATTATAGTCTGATTAATCCACCAATAAGCATAAAATAAGCTTTAGCCCTTCTTAGGAAATTAACTTGGACTCAGCATTGAACAGAGTCTGGCAATGCAAGCATGCCCTCTATCTATGTCACCTCTTGACTTGAAGGACTTTGTTTTGGTTTGTAGTTAATGAATTATAAAAAAAGAAAAGCTTTCTGGACACCAAGCTAACAGTCAATAAATTTATCCAGGTCCTTGCAGATAAAGCACTCATATAACCTTGCTTCCCCCATTTCCCATAAAAGCAAGTGCGATGGGAGAAAAATCCAAGGAGCTAGGCATGCCATGGGCTACGCAAGTGGGAAAAAAAGAATAGGAAATGGTTTTTTTATAAAATTTAGGTGTGAAGAAAAACATTGCAGAAAAGTGCTTCTCTGTACAAGTGTATATACGCATATGTACTCATGATAAAATAACCATGAGTGATGCATACGTTTTAGGAAGGCAATCAAATTTGGATTTCTCTCTTTCCTCACTCTGCTAAATTGGTCAAAGAGCACAAGGAAAGCAGTTTTCTCCCTAAACAAATCCACAAGAGAAACTCCAAGATGGGCTGACTGACCAGGTTAGCAAACCAAAGAAGTGACATCCTAACCAATGACCATGTGAAAAAAGGAAAGGCACGAGCATAAGCCCATTTCCTACCGGTGTAATAACGACAAGAGCATCCCCAAAAGAGGTACAGGTCAATGTCTGTGTAACTGCTCACACATGTATGTTCATGGGATTATTAGGAAGTATCAAAAGAGATTATAAAAATAATTGGAATATAGTTTAAATGTTTTTACTCAACAAATTGTGCTATTTATACAATAATCACTAGATACATAAATATATGAATTCACAGAGGTGTGATCTGGAACCCAAGTTTAAAGTTATATGATGAATAGTAATATCTTCTTTCAATCTTACAAATACATCTCTAGAAAAAATATATATATATACATATTTACGTATATGTATGTGTATGCACACACACACACATATACACATACACCAATTTCATTTGGACGTAAGATCAAAAGTTCAAATTTCATGTCCTTGGTGAAATAAGAGCTCCGTTAGAAGTCCTAATAATTCTAAATATAATCAAACTGAAAGACCTCTAAAAATAAATTGTGCTCCCCCTACTATTTTCCTGGAAAACTCCTTAAGATCTCATTTGTTCCCTATGTCTGGGTTTCCCTATTTGCAACATGTAGGTGTCTTAGTCCATTCGCTTAATACCATAAGCTGGGTGGCTTAAAAACAACAGAAACTTATTTCTTACGGAGGCTGGGAAGTTTAAGATCAAAGTGTCAGCAGATTCAGTGTCTGGTGAGGCTCTATTTCCTGGCGCCTTCACACTGTCCTCACACGGTGAAAGGGGCAAACGAGCTCCCTTGGGCCTCTTTTATAAGGGCACTAATCACCTCCCAAAGGCCCAACCTCCTAACATCATCACCCTGGGGATCAGGATTTCAACACATGAATCTGGGGGAGATGCAAACATTCAGACCATAGCAGTAGGTGTCCCTGTGGTGACTTAAAAACTGACCTTGAATATAGCAACAGTGAAAGATGCCCATCCCCTAAAGGGCCCCAGAGACTCAAGGGTCCAAAATGATTTCAATTCTTCTGACGTTAAAGCTCTGTTTGGGATAAGTAAAGAACAAAAAGTCAAACTCCACACTTTGAATCATCGAATAATATGATAGGAAATAAACCTTTGTGTTTATAGTTTTTTTGACTAAAAAAACCCTAATCAACTTTCTTTCAAATGAAAAATATATCTTGCATTTTTAAATAATCCTTCAGAGCAATAGTTATTTTCATAACAGTCAGTTCAGCCCCTTACCCATGTCACAAGGTCCAAACTCAAGAAGATATTGGCTGAGTGTGGTGGCTCAGGCCTGGAATCCTACCACTCTGGGAGGCTGAGGCAGAAGGATCACTTGAGGCCGGGAGTTCAAGACCAGCCTGGTCAATATAGCAAGACCCTGTCTCTACAAAAATTAAAAAATTAGCCGGGCATGGTGGCGCATGCCTGTAGTCCCAGCTGCTCAGGAGGCTGAGGCAGGAGGATTGCTTGAGCCCAGGAGTTCAAGGTTGCAGTGAGCTATGATGATGCCTCTGCACTCCAGCCTGGGTGACAGAGCAAGTCCCCCCCAAAAAAAAAGAAAAGAAAAGAAAAAAAGAAGATATGTTGGCCTTAAGAGTAATCATAAGAACATGCCAATTCACTAATTATCTCCAACACACACAAGGGTAAACAGAAGGACTAGAGGCATTCACATCCAAATCAAAGCAGTGTATTTTTGAGGAATGCATCTGACGTGGAGGGCGCCAAAGAGACAAACATAAGAGAATCCCGTTCTTCAAAATGTTTACAATCTAGTTACTGGGTAGACACAATAAAATTATAAAAAAGTAATTTTTTCATTTTAATCCATTAAAATTAAAGAATTTCAAACTAACCAGATATCTATTCTTAAAAAAAAAAATCTTTTAAATAAAAACTGCTAGTGTAGGAATTCCCCCCCATTCTAATTATATGCTAATGAATATGAAGGCAGTGACAAAGGATAAAATCATACCTTTTTCCCGTAACCAGACCCAGTTAGCCAGGAAGCCACCAAGCACTTTCTGTGACATAAAAAGAAAGCCTAGGACATAGCTGTAAGTTCTAACACAATGCCTACTGAGAGAGCATGTTCTGTGATTTTTTTTTTTTTAATTTGATTAAATATGGCTCCCTCCAAAAGCACCTGGATGGTTCTGGGAGGCCAAACTGCTATCGCCAGATAAACCTGGGAGACCTTTGGTTACTTCCTTCGCTGGCTATCTTTTGGCACAGGGAGATCCCATGGGATTCCTACCCCACTTTAGTGCATTCTCAAACAAGCCAATTTGGTCTAGTCCCAACAACTGGTTCCAAATGACAAAGAATTTCACTGCCTTCCTCTCATTTGGGTGACTGGTCCATTAATCATCTCTTGCTCTTCACATCTTCAGTCTCTCCCCCTCCATTGGCTTTCCCTCCAAGCCTATAAGGTCATCTCCTGACCTTCTACTACAAATTTCTTGACAGAACAGCCTGTATTCGCAAGCTCTCTCTCTTCCTCTCCCTTTATGCCTTGGTCACTACGGTCCAGCTGCCTCAGCTCCCTTCATACTGCTCAGCTAAAACTGACTCGGGGTCACCAACCACCCTGTCATTGCTGCTTTGACGATCTTTGTTCACTCCCTACCCTTCTGGGTCTCTGTTTGATGACATTAAAATTGTCTTCCTTTCCCTTCTATGACTGCATTCTTTCCAGGTTTTGTTCCTACCTCTGGCTGTTCTTTCCTGGTCTCGTTGGTGATGCTCCCATTATCCACCTACTCACAAACATTTCTGTCCTCCCAGCTTTGGCCTTAACTCTCTATCTCTATTCACTCTCCCTGAGTGATCTTACTCGCTGTTGGCTTCTCTGAAGCCTATTCGCTGGTCTCCCAAATCTAAAGCCACTAACTCTCCCCCCAGCTCTGGACTCATATTTCCAATAGCCTACCTTGCCTCTCTATCCGGAAGTTCCATATTCGTGTTAAAGGGCTCCCAATAACTCATTATCTTGGCTTCCAAATCTGCTTCTTCTCTTACCTTCTGTCTCAAACAATATGATTTTCATCCAACCAGTTGTCTAAACTGGAAAACTCTATAATCTTTTATTTCTCCCTCACCCCCTATATCTAAGATATATAAGTCCTGGATTCTGTCTCCAAAATGTCTCATATTCATACACAGCCCATACATTGCCTGAGTTCAGCCCCTAAGCACCTCTTGCTTGGCCCAGTCCAATAACTGCTAATTCATCTCTCCTTCTCCTTCCCATTTCCCTCCTCCTCTGCCTCTCGCCTCCACCATGCTCCCGAGTTAATGACAGTTTCTTGATCAGGAGAGGGAAAACACAAGAATACAGTTAGCCCTGAGGGAGTGGCACATTTCCCTAAGTAATCTTATGGGAATACAATGCAACAGAAAATAGACTGTGATTTGCTGACCTAAAAGATAAATTAAAAGTTGGTTAGTATAGTAAATGAGGTCCTCTGTGATTAGGCTCCAACCCAGCTCACCTCTACTCATGTCCCCAGATAATTGCTACACGTGCGCCACACTGAGCCACAAAGCATTCCCAGAATCGCCTATACTTGGGCTCACGCAGCTCTCACTGCCTGAATACACCGTGCCTCGCTCTCTTCCCACCAAGCAGATGCTTTCTCATGTTTCCAGGCACAGCTGGAGTTATTATCGCCTCTGTCTCAGCAGTTTTATGCTGCTACAACAAAGTACCACAGACTGGGTAATTTATAAAAAAACGGAAATTTGTTTCTCATAGTTCTGGAGGCTGGGAAGTCCAAGATCGAGACACCGGCATCTGGTGAGAGCCTTCTTGCTGTGTCCTCACATGGCAGAAGAACAGCAGAGAGCAAATAGACTCCTGAAAGCCCTCCTTATAGTGCCCTGATCCATTCACGAGGGCAGAGCCCTCACGACCTAAACACCTACCATTAGTGCCACCTCCCAACACTGCTGCATTAGACATTAAGTTTCCAACACATGAATTCTGGGGGACACATTCAGACCATAGCAACGTCTTTCAGCACTTCCACAGAACTCTGGATATAACCTCTCCTCGCTTAGTACCCGACTACCATTATGTAATTGTGACTTTGAGGTCATCTTCGTACTGCAAGTAGACTACAGTAGAAACTCCATGAATAAACAACCTTTCAACTGCTAGGGCTGACCAAGGTAAAGAGATGACTTTGCCCTGCAGATGTCTTAGGCCTCTTGCCTACACCAAACACAGTGAAGCAGGATGACTTATTAAGATGTTAATTTTTGCTTTATTCCTGCTGCTATTGCTACTATCAGCATTTTTCCTTTTCCCTCCCAAAAAGAGAGACAACTTTACATCTGGAGTTCTGGATTTCTTGGCAAGAGTCACACTCGATTTTTAATGGTTTTATGTGTTGCAGGGTCATAAATTGAAGTTTCAAGGTACCCACAAAAGTTCCCACCCAGGCAGCAGTCTGTGAAAGAGAGCCTATGCCAAAAGGAAAAGGATGTGGATATTCCTTAAGATCAGGGAAGGAATGAGTTTGAGGGGTTGTGTTTTGTTGGAAACCCAGGCCCCATTGCTGCCTGTGCCTTTTCTACTCCAGAAAGCCCACAGTGGATGGATGCTATTCATTGCCTCCCAGAGTGGTCAGTGGTGTGAACAGCTAGGAGGGTCATTGAACAGCCTAGATGCTGGGGATGCGGGCTTCAGCAGCAGCATGGCAGAATGCACAGTGGACATGATGGAGCCAACTGGGAGACTGGACTGGGCACCACCCCAAATTTATGGCACCACGTTAGCCTGGGCTTCTTGTGTTACCTCATGGAGTGCGACAGGGTGCCTTAGTAATGACTGAGATTAGACTTTCCCTCCAGTCAGGCAGTCAGTTCAATTTAATTTAGAGAAATAAAGGAATGTGACCTAAAATAGAATTATGATCTAAAATTAATACCTAATATATGATGCTCACTCAAATCCCCAGGAAAATTATAGGATCTCTCAGTGAATCCTTGAAAGAGCTTTGGGACATAACATTGGCCTGTTCTTACTTTGAATACCCATTATCTAATATGCCAAGATGGTAATTTCCTGTACATATATTTCTGTTTAAAGCTATTGGAAAGTCTTCTTTTGGTACATGCTACAACATATCTCTTCAAATTACATTAATTAAAAAAAAAAAAAAAAAGCCAAAGGAAGAAACAGTCTAGGGTGACCAATTCCAGCTTTGCTGGTTACTGGGACATAGCAAGGAAGCCGACATCAGGGGAAGTACAGTTCTCGTGCATGGCCACAAGGTGGCAGGGTGACTCTGCACACCAGACATAGCATCACTGTGTCACTGTTCTGAAAGCTACTGTTCGTTAGAGAATCCAGGAGATAGTTAATACAGAATAGTTGGAAAACCTGTTCTAGAGGACTTTCCTGATTCCCATGTTATTAATGTATGGTTTTCTAGAGGCAAGCCCTCTGACTGTCTTAGTGAGGCCTGAGCTGCTTTGAGATATTGAGTCCCTGGCTCAAAGATCAGCCTCCTGTGCTCAGTGGAGGATCCATGGAATTCTATTGGGATTAACACCTGTGATGAGGCCTGGCCCTGTTCACCGGCACAAAGTTACCAGTGCACAGGGGTCTAATTAGAAACCTCCTCCATCTCAAGGTTCTGACAGACTCTTTAAACAGGGAGAAAGGAAAGATAAGCTCAGTGTTAAACATTTCATCAAATGCAGGCTCAACTGCTTCAGTCCAAGGGAGAGTAGCCTTACTATCTTCAAATCACTTCCCTTGTTCCTGTCGGTAAGGGTTAGCGTACCTTCTGCAGGGGAGGTAGGGGAGATTGGAAAACCACAGACAGCAACCAGAAAATTACCATGAATTCATGAGAGAAAATAAAAACCTAATTGGATATTAACTTGAGAACACACACACAAAACAATGTATTCAAAGAAAGTTTAGAAAATCCTAATGAAAGAAACTAAAACAGACATAAATAAATGTATATATATGTTACCTATGACTGATTTAAGGCTAACAAACTTGTTTCCCTGGTCTTCTCATCATTCTGTAAATTGCCATACACTCTACAGTTAAGTCTCTTTTTTCTTAAAGTAGTTAGTGGGGGGCGGGGGGTTCTAGTGTCAGCAGTAAAAACTCTGGTTATCATAACAGAAGACAAGGAAACAAAGACAATTGCTAAATCACTCTAGGAAAAAAATCAACAGGAGACGCAGTAGAGAGGAAAGTGAGGAGGGGGTGGGGAAGGAATGTAGGGGAGCGGCTTAAGGATTTGAGAATAGACAGATCTAACAG
>RJWJ010026924.1:0-22709 GCA_004363605.1 Indri indri
CATTCTCACCAAGAAGCAGGAGATATTAACAGGTTCAATTACTCTGGGCTAAAGAGTACAGAGTCTATTAGGGGCAATTGCAGTCACTTATTTCCAAAAGAAAGCTGCCTGTTACCACTCAGAATAACAGCTAACAAAGATTTTCGATTCTAGGTTGGACCTACAATGGAGGAAGATAGGTTAGTACAAGGAAAGAAATGAGAAATGGAGAGTCCAATAATGGGAAGAGATTTAGGGAGTGTTGGCTTAGTAACTGCAGAGCCAAAGAAAAGAAATATACCAGAAAGAAGAAGAAAAGGTGAACAGGCAAAAGCCTCCTCATATAAATTATACTTACACCCTGTGCCCCAAGCACTTTTCAGTTTTCAATTCCTGTTGCTGAAACCAAAAATCTGTACTTATTTCAGGCCATGCCAAAATATTTAATCTTTGGCATGATTAATGGGATTGACTTGGACTGAGCTTTTGCCACAGTTCTGAGATGCAAAGCTTTGCTTAGAAAATACAAGAATCTTTTTTTCCTTTTTTGAGTTCAGGACTTTGAATGATATCATACGAAATTGGAATGCACACTTTACAGAGGATTCAAAATATATTTTAAAATGTAAGCACTCAACAATTTGAAATCATCAGCTGACTGATCCTGATCATGCACAGTTCATCCAAATATTCATTCTTTTCATCAGTGTGTCACATTTATAGTGAAGAGAGAGGATTCATGGGGATGGGTAAGGTTACAGAGTGTTTGCTTTTGCCCCAACAGTCCTATTATTGTGTCAGTAGTGATTGTGTATAAGCTGGACAGTGAGCTGTTCCTGTTATTCCTAAAATTACTATTTACAGTTAAAGCAAATATTTCTACTAAAAGTGTATAATTTATAAACATTATAAATACATATTTGTCCAGAGATCACAGATTTTAAAAGCTAAAAGCCAGCATTGGCAATAAGCGATTTTCTTATTTTAAAAGCCAAAACCCAGCAGTTGTCTATAAGCAATTTTTACTTTGTTATAAAGAAGATAGACTTTGAGTATTGTATTTGTATACAATATTTAAAATGCACTAACTATGTGTGACATACTGGGAACCAAATTCTGTGTGAGGCACCGGAAATATAAACAGGAAAAACGAATTTCTGTTTTCAATGATGGGATTGATTATTGTCTTAAGTTTAATAAAGATTTTATAATGTTTTGGTGAAGTTGTCTGAGCAACTCAGAATTTGGTGGCTAAGAGTATAAAGAATAATAATTAAATTTATGTATTTTTTAGTTTATGTAACTAGGGACACCTGACTGAAATCTCCATTTAAGTCCTTGTCAAACATAGGAAATGTCCTGTATGAAACGTATTTGTTTACAGTGACAATATTTTCTCCCATATGTCTGAAGCATATTTAAATATAAATAGTTTGGAGACAGCCGTTTCTTCATTTTTGCTCAGTGTTTCTCAATCAGAAGGCTTTGATAAACATCAGAGCACTGTTGCTAACAGAGTAGCAACATTTAGATCTCACGGTAGTCATTTAGTTGTAAAACCTTCTTTCAGGATTGAAGCAAATAAAAATCATTAAAAAACAAAACAATAATATAAACTTGAAAATTTCACACTAGGTCTTCTTTTTTAAGCCATAAAAGTATACAATGCCTGTATTATTTTAATGAAGGAAAATTCTGGACTAGCTTTCTGTCTTTCCCATTGTAGATACATTCCTTTCTAAAAAAAATTGTGTTTGTTCTAAACATAAAATTGTAGGTTAATGACCACTCTTAACAGTTGAAGGCTATATTACCAATTGAGTAAGCAAATTGGGAAGAAAAGACAGAATTAGGGATGTACTCTTAAGTACTTTAGTTTTTTGAACTTTCATTCTCTTTAGAAAGTGACATTACAACCAAATTATTTCAGTTCAGTAAAATACCTTAAAATATAAGCTCTCTAGAGAACGACTAAAAAGTTTCAATCTGTGCAGTTGATTTTATATGCTGATTAAAAACATCCTATCTTCTGTAATGACAATAGAAATTAGAGAAATTTAAAGGTGACAAATACTGTCACTTAGATATATTTCCCTTTATTGATGCCAAACACACTATGTTTACATATAATTCAATCCACTTCTAATTTGTATTAGCTCTCATTATTTGTTAATTTTTGGGGAAAATAATGCTGAGTCCCTTCTCCATGAAGTTGGAATGATTCAGGGTGAACTAGAGTGACTCAAACAGTGGGAGGAATATGTACCATTTTCTCAGCTCTTTCCTCAATCCTTTGAGGGATTATATCTGCTTGAAGCAAATGTAAATTTTCTTGGTCCCTTGCTGTGTAGGGCGAGTCCCCCTGGGAAAGTTCTCCATTTTGTGAACTCTGTCAGTGACTTTTACTGTTTGATTAATGAAATGTTCAGATAGTAGCAAGAAGGCTGAAACACCTAATCTACATTATACATCATCATCAATAAAAACAACAAACTGAATAAAAACATATATACACGTTTTTAAAATTTTGGAGTTGTGAATTTTTTTCCTAAACATATGAGACATAAAGGAAAATATTTACTATTTTATGGCAAAATCAACAAATAAATTTAAAGAGAAAATAGTTGAGAAAACACATTTGCAACTCATACAGAAATAATGATTTTCTTACATCCAAGAATTTCTTCAAAATTGAGAAAAAAGAATGCCTTCTTCCTTAAACCTCTGCCACCAGGAAAAAGGGTAAAAGATACAAATGGACATTGCACAGAAAACACACACAAACACACATGCAAAGAGCCAATAAACAAATGAAAGATGTTCACTCATAACCATTGAACATTTAATGCAATGATTCAAATAATTTAAATAGTTATAATAAACTAGTATACATATCTATTCCTTAATAATAATAATATATCTCATAAAATCCTGACTCTAAATGAGAAGTAATTAAATAAAACCAAATTCAGTCTGTCCTAATCCAAAACAACTAAATAAGCTCCACTGAAAATTACATCAATTGAACAATAATTTACAAATTAACAAATATACATTATATTATACATTAGTGTAATGTAATGAAGGTTTGTACCACTAACCAAAGGAGGAAGAGAAGACTTGATGGAACAATAGTTACAGGAAGAGTGTGGATGGAATCATTCTTTGAAAAATTTTTCCTCTTTCTGCACTATTTCTTCACTATTATTTTTTTTCTTTTTGGGGAAGAGGGGTAGCTCATGGCTATCCAGCAATTAAGCTTCCCTAAAACATAAAGTTATCACACTGAACACCTTTAGGACAACATAAACATGAAAGACTAGAATACTTGCAAACATGGAAATCATGTATTTGTACAACAGACGTAAGGTTTGGAAGAAAATACCAACTCTTCAACCTTTTCACTTGGCTTGTACCTGTTTAGGGTTATTTGAACAGGATGGTGCACAATTTCAATGTGTTCTCTGTGACATTTCTAGCTAGAAATTGTTATCATAATTGGTGGTTGCATCTTTGCCTGAAACCATAAAGTCAATATATTACTTACTATAGCCTATCAATTTAGTGTGTTTGGGGGTAAAAATGTTGATAATAAGGAAAAAGAGCCATTCTGACATAAAGTTATAAACTGAACAGTGAGATAAGTCTGTAACATGTATACCAAATTTAGCATACTGATCACAAATTACTTATCTGATTTTAAATACACTTGTCTTTTTCACAGCTCTAAAATTTCTCACAACCCCCATATCATTTCTATTTCTTCCTAGAAAAAATCTTGTTCTTCTACCTAAGTTTAGAATACTCTTCTCTCTAAATCCATTCCTCATCTCAGGGTATGGTTAGAACATTTCCTTCTGTGCCTATAGAGCTCTGCATGCAATTATCATACGCATTAACTATAATTGCCCAGCCCCAGCCTTCCTCAATTCCATACACATGTATGCATGCAGACACGTGTACAAAGGCTGTGAGCCCCATCAGGGATGGACAGGGATCATACATTTATTCCTATGCCACTGCCACTGGTGTTTCCTTAAGCAGTAGGTGCTAAACATCAATTGCCTTGAATCAATTATTAAATAATTTAAAAGGTCAAAAATGTAATCATATTAAGTGGTAGAGTACCTGGAGCTTTTTATTATATTTATTTATTTGTGGTGGGTGTGTTGGATTGCTGGGTAATTATTTTTTTTAACTCGTCTGAGATCTGGATACATACCCTAGGTCATCTATGTACTTGCTGAGTGTCCGTGAACTTGCAGGGTAATGATAAAGAATAATGGGACCATATAATAAATAAGTATATATGTACCTTGTAGCACATGTAAAATATTCTACTTACATCTCAGTTCACCTTCTTTTCCTTTTAAACATTCTGCATAGCTCACATGAAGCCAATTTATACTGTGGGTTCATCTCACCAAAAGGAAAAACAATCATCTATCATATGTACCCCAATGTTAATATTTTTCAGTTTCCTATTGCCCAATTATTTTGATTTTAGTCTAAAATTACTCATCTAATTATTTTGATATTTTAATTCCCTGAATTAAATCAAAACAAAGATATATTATTAGGCTGGTTAGGAGACAATTTTCGGGTTGGCTCTATGGCATGACCGACTCAGGCTTTTTCTCTATTCCTGAAATGAGGTCTTTCAAGTATATCATTGTGAGCCACCATAACCCCAAGGTAATGTTATGGACTGTGATTTTATGTCAGTGATATATTGATTTCAGAAATGACACAAATCTAGTTTTGATTGTGGCATCTTTTAACCTGTAACTTCTACATAACGATGATAAATGTTAAGGTTATAACATACCTCCTGCTGTCAAGGCTGATCCAGCCAAGCACAACCAGCTAAGGTTTTCACTTACCAAGAGGAAAACCTGTGCTTTTTCAATGTAATTCATTGGAGTAATAATTGCCAATAGACTATGTGTGCACACACACACACATCTATATATTATATTTAAATTATTTCTACATGTGTGTTCATATATGTATACATGAAAATATATTTAATGGATAATGTAATTTAGTTTTTAATATTTTTATTTACATACAGGTTTTTAAGCCTGAATTTACCTTTTGAATCCACAATATTATTAAAAACCTGGATCTTTAAATGTCGTTAGGATTCTTTCTGGGTCCTAGTATTTTCAAAGTTGCCATCAAACAGCATTCTTAGTCCCAATTTTGAGATCGAGCTATGGAACATTTCAAGACAAATAAACTTTGTGTGGATATACTGGCTGTGGATCCCATGCATTAATCAGGCAGGGTTTCTGAGCACCTTGCATAGCATACTTTTTTCCTTGCCTGGTATCCATACCAGACCATCAGCTAAGTTTAAATTCAGGTTCTCACTGAAACACGTGTAACTTGTTCATTAAAAGACTTAGAACTTGTAAGATACAAGCATGAATCAATTTTATTTTTCCTTTTCAGTAGGACTTTCACCCATTCTGAGAGTTGATCATTTTACTCCTGAGTGAAATCAGTAGAGTCCATAGTTTTTCTGCATACTGGTTCCCTTATTTGCTCATTTTCAAATAAACTCCCCACCTTTGCCCTTGGCTATTGGCAGTCCACTTCACTTTTGAGATTGTATTGTGATTCTGGGTGGTCTTTCAGAATGGGCTAAACATTAGAGTTTCCAAGACTAGCTCCTTTCCCAGTACCATGGAACTTGGAGCTGACTTCTAATTCAACCCTCTTCATGCACTGTTGCCAAAAGCTACCGTAATTACTTGATGGGATATATTATTAATAATGCCCCATGCTATTTTTATCTTCGAACTTATTTCCTTCTGATATGTTTTGGATGTTTGGCCCTTCCAAACATCATGTTGAAATTTGATTTCCATTGTTGGATGGGGAGCCTGGTGGGAGGTGTTTGGGTCATGCAGCGGATCCGTCATGAAGGGCTTGGTGCCCTCCTGGCTATAATGAGTGAATTGTCACTTTATCAGTTCAAATGAAAGTTGGCTATTTAAAGGAAGCTGGCGTCACCTTCTCCCTCTCTTGCTCCTTCTCTCACCACATGACACACCTGTACAAATTATTGGGTGTCCCTTCTATACCCCAAACTATCAAGAGTCTTAACTTAGACTTTCATAAAATATAATAAGAAAATACTACAATTGTTTTGATTACTCCTGCACCATCAAATCTATCCCAACATTTATTAATTTGATGATGATGCATATTAGAACTTTGTTCATAATGTTGCCTATTTAGCTCTTCGTTTTCATCCTTTAATTTTTTTTAAATTAATGACTTTCCACCTGTGAGAATTAGAACTAATGAGGAAAAGTTTTTTTTAAGAAGAAGTTTTCATTTGTGCATGTATTATGTGTGTGGTTTTTGCAAAAAATCATGTGGTGTGAGTGCTAAGGTCAGAACAATCTAAGCAAAGAGAGGACATAGTTCTTTAACAAGCTATATTTCAAATACTTTAGTTGTATTTTCTCTACAAATTTTAAAATATTGCTACAAGATAATGATATTAGAAGGTGAATATCTAATTAGCTGTGTTAACTTGAATTATTTCATTTTTTACTGGAATTCAGTTTTCCCATAATTATGGGGTAGCAGGTTATCTAGTCTACCTTCTTTAATTTGTATCTAGATAATTTTAAAAAAATGGAGGCCCACAGAACATCAGTGGTTGTTCATGACTAAACAGGAGGTCAGTGGCAGAGACAAGGGGAGATTCCATGTGTCCTGACTTTCAATTTAGGGATCATCTCTTTATAGGTGATGTTAAAGAATAAGGAATGAAATATATCTTCTCCTAGTTTTGTATTACTGAAACATTGATGTTTTGAGTCCAATTACCTTTAATTTCTCATAAAACAAAACTTTACTTACTCTATGCTAATAAAAATCACTACTGTATGGAAAAATCACACTCTACAGCTTAAACCCAACTAGATCATAAAAGCTTTTGGGCTGTTTGCATGTCTTTTCAAAATTGCATCCCTGTGTCTTGGCTCAGTTCCTCGAATATAATAAACCATCCATAACCGAATGGTTTTGAATGGAATTTTTCAATTCAAAGTCAGTTCTTTTTATTTTGGAATACATTTTAATACATATTTAGTTTCCATATGATAGAGTTGTTTAACTATACTTTTCTTAGAACTAAATTAAGATTTTTTTTTCCTTCCCTAATGTGGCCTTGACTAAAAATTACAGAGGAAAATAGATTACATGAATCTTACAGTTTGTGAGAAACACAACCTGAGATTAAGTAGTTATCAGTAGAAATTGATTTGAGTTCAGTCTTCCTGTACTGTATTCTAGAAATAGTAAGCACAGTTAGATAATAATTCCAAATACCATGATAAAGTTTTCCTTGAATTTTTTTACTGAATTTATAACTACAGTAATTGATGATGACATTGCATTTATATGTGATCAGCCTATTAAAAATACTTTCCTCTCTTTAATCACAGACCATAGTTTAAATGCCTGGGTTCTATACTGAAAATGTAGGGTCAAAGAGAAATACTGCCTTTAAAAATGGCAAAATTCTAGAGATCAGTTAAAATTTATTATTTTATATTAATATAAAGCTTTGATATAAGGCAAACATAATATTTTGTTTAACTGTAGTAGATTGTCATTCCCCAGCCTCCCTACAATATATTTTTAAAGAAATTGTAGGTATAATTTCATTTAATGCTATTCATTGCAGGTAGCTGGTATAATTAGTGCTATTAATTTTGGTTCACAGCTCCTTGCAATAAGAGGAGAGGTACATTAAAAATCCATAAACAAATATTCCATAGTGACTGTAAACTCCATTTATTCAGGTGATTATTATATTATAAAAGGTTCCTCCCTTTTGAAAAATAAACCCTGATTTGAATGGGTTGGTTTAATCTCTTTTGCCACTCAGTGGACTTAGAGTTTTCTTGAGATAGTTGCTTCGTGTTTTAATTCATTTTCTCAAGTTTAGTTGAAAATGCAAACAGAACAGTAAGCACTATGAGTTCAAAAAATAATGTTTCTGTGTTGAACGACAATGTAAAGGAGTCAATCTAACATGACTACTGATTAATAATCTAATGCTTATATCCAATTAATGGGCATTCAAAGTCTGAACTAATTTCAGTCTTACATTCATAGACCTCAAGAAAATTAGGTTTTCATTTTGCCTTTTTACCATGAAATGATATAGCATTCAGAAGGTCCTATATTTTTACATAAATTATGTTAACTATAAAATACATTTCTAGCCAAAATGGATTTTTTAAGTTCACAAACATTATATTCAGTACAATATATTTTGCCAACATCCCAAATTGCATGTCAAATACATGCAATAAGTGTAGAGTTATATAAGTGTATTCTGAAATTTCTTATACATAGAAAATGATACCAAAAAATTTTTTGAATACTGGTACTCACCACCTGCGTTAAGAAATAAAACTGTACAGTTGTCCCGGTGGATCATGGGATGTTGGTTCCAGGATCTTCCACTGTTACCAAAATCTGAAGATATTCAAGTGCCTGATATAAAATGGTGTAGTATTAGCATATACTCTATGTGCATCCTTCTGTATACTTAAAAATCATCTCTAGATTACTTATAATATGTAATGCAATGTAAATAGTTGCTACACTTTATTGTTTAGGAAATATTGACAAGAAAAAATGTTTGTACATGTTCAGCACAAACACAATTTCTTTTGAATATTTTTGATCTGTGGTTGGTTGAATTCATAGATGTAGAACTCACAAACAGGGAAGGCTGGCTGTGCCTAGTCCATGGTCTCTTTCTCTCCCACTTCATGAAAGTGTGTTTTTAAAGTACTGTTTTAAATATGTTGAAGTTTACAAAATTGGCTTATAATGTGTGTATCTTCTGCCATCTGACTTTGTCATTCAAAGTAATATTCTAATAATTTATCCATATTGGTAAATGCAGCTCAGTTTCAAACATTTTCACTGCTGAACAGCTGCATCGTTTGTATTCAGATATGTATTTTTCCATTCCTTTGTTGATTTAATTTTTTTCTAACTTTAAGTGAAGTTGTTATAAAGGTTTATATGCATATCTTTGTGCACCTGCGCAAATGTTATTTCTAAGATATCTACAACTAGAATTTTGTGTGTGGTATGCAGTTTTTAAGTGCATGTATCTAGAACTTATTCTCTATGTTGTGCATACTAGTTTACACTCTTACTACCATTGTTTAAAAGTTCTCATCTCTCTACATCCTTTCTGATACTTGGAGATTAGATGGTTATTCTGCCAGTACAGTAGATGTTAAATTGTGCCCTCATGATGATTTCCACTTTCCATTTCTTGTTTACAGTGAGATTTAGCATTTTTTCAGAAGTTTATTATTCTGGCTTCCCTTTCTTAAATTACATCTTATATTCTTTGTCTGTATTTTCAATTTAATTGTTAACCATTTCATTTTAGATTCATAGGAATCCTTTATATATTCAATTAAATAATCCTTTATTTTAATGTTTCTTCTACCCAGAAGTTTCAGAGGCATGTAATTGCAAAATATATTGAAAAAATTCTGTTACAGATGGAATTGTCTTATAAAAAATTTAAACATTAAAATCATTGATATATATGTTCACATCCCAGTGCATATATCACCTGATTTTAAAATTATGAAAAAATCAGTAAGACATTTCATTTTATTAAACCATATTAACTATAATATATATATATATATGGTATACTGTGGTAAAAATGTATCTGTTAGGTACACTGTGTTATTATAACTTTTGTAAAATTTATGTGTCAGGTGGATTATTTTTCCCAAACCTCAAAACCTGCCCTCTCTTAACCTATAAATTTTGCCTGGCCTTAGTATGTAGAAATGAATTTATATATACACACATCCAAAAATGGAAAACCAAGCTATTTCCAAAAATACACATGTTAAGTAGCAGCGAAGAATAGTAAATCTGATGAATTTTCTGTACTTTAAGTAGTAAAAATAATCTATACTGGACAATACTGGTAAGAGTCACTAACGCATGCCATATGGGACTCTAGGTCTTCTGAAGTCTTCTGTGAATTATACAGGCCAAAACAGTGTTCTATAGAACTGTAAGATGATTATAGTTAATGATAATATATTACATAGTTTCAAATAGCTAGAAGGAGAATATTGAATGTTTTCATCACTAAGAAATGATAAATGTTTGAGATGATGGCTAGGCTAATTACCCATATTTGACCACTATACATTATATATATCGCAACATCACTATGTATCCCACAAATATGTACAATTAGTATGTGTCGATTAAATTAAAAAATGAAAATTAAAAAAGATATATTTCATATTCAACCAGATAATTGACTCTCTTTGACAACAATAAAAATTTTTTTCCACAAATAATTATTTTAGTAGACTAGACATATATCACTCTTCACTACAGCAATTACTCCCACTGGAGATTATACTTAAATTTTTAATTTAGTAGTCTTTTTTAATTCCTTACTTCATTGTTAGTATAATTCAGCTGCTTCAGTTGTAGGAGTGTTCACCTTTTGTGTGGATTTCCTTTAATAATGGTTACCATGAGCTGTCTAAAATTCCAGGATCACAAGAGCAGACACAGTTCTCATTTAATAGCATACCTTAAAACTTGTCCATTGTTCAATAACAGGAATAAACAATAGAGTAGTTATTCTTTAATTCAAATTTCATTGCCATGGATGTTATAATGTAATGTATTCATCAACGGTGCTTTCTTTTACTTGATTTAAGAAAAGAATGGGCAGAATTACCTCAGTGTCAGTTTTTATAATAGCATACAAAATATATGAAAATCCCTCCTTCCAGGATTCAGTACATTCAGTTGCCTTGTCTCTTTAAAATCCTTTGGTCTGTAACCATGTCTCAAAATTTCTTTATCTTTCATGATCTTGATATTT
Source organism: Indri indri (assembly GCA_004363605.1). Taxonomy (NCBI): domain Eukaryota; kingdom Metazoa; phylum Chordata; class Mammalia; order Primates; family Indriidae; genus Indri; species Indri indri. The sequence continues at coordinate 10,910 of RJWJ010026924.1, forward strand.
GTGAATAGTAAAAGCAAATTATTTCCTAGAATGTCCAACAATTTGAGTTTGTCAGATAATTTCTCATGACAAGATTCAGGTTAGTCATTTTAGGAAGAAATACCATGGACGTGCTGTCCTCTTTTTGGGGCATGATATCTGGAGGAATGTGGTGACAATCTATCACATTAATGGTGATGTTCACTTTGAGTCTTCATTATGGTAATGCTTAATTTTTCCGCTATAAAGTAAATATTCTCCTTTTTAATTAACACACAATTTATGGGGAAATTATTTGAGATGATGTAGTACCCTGTTCTTCATTATATAGTTACCCTCTAATTTCATTGCCCAATTTTATGATTAATTCTATACTTGCTATTAGTATTCTACTATAAAAATATGTTTCCCCCTTCCTTATGTATTTATTTATTCAGTCAATTAATTATATATTTATATTGGCATGCTGAAGGAGGAAATATATATGTAAAAGGCAACAGTTGACTTTGACTAAAAAACAGCCAATCTGTTAAGTTTCCTGTACTTAAGTGGTAAAAATAATGTACATTGGATGATACTGGTAAGAGGCATTAACTGTTGCCATCTGGGACTCCAGGTCTTCCAAAGTCTTCTGTAAATCCATGGATTATACAGGCCAAAAGAGTGTTCTGTAGCACTGTAAGAGGACTATAGTTAACAATCATTTATAGTTTATATGACTACAGATTATATATAATAAGGTATTGATGATAAAAGCCTTCCTTTTTAATAATTGTAGAATGGTTTGTATGAACAATGTAAATGAATAATTTAGAAATATGACCATGAAACACCTTGTTTTCTAAAATATTTTAGTAAAAATTGCATTGGGTGTTGTAGAGAGAGAGAGCGCAAATTGTACAGTAAGTGAGGCAAAATGTACGCAACTGAAGAATCTAGATAAGGAGTGTATGGGATTTTTTTGTGTGTTATTCTTTCAACCTTTACTAAGATAAAATTATTTTCAAAATAAAATGTAAGAAGTATGTGTATGTATAAATATTTACATACTAAACTTTCATTGGATTTCTATTGTCCATTTGTAGAACTGATGCATATAAAACATAAAAATGGATTCCACGATTTTGTAAGCCAAAGCAAGAGAAGCCTCAAGGAAACTGACATAAAATATGTTAGATTTTACCAATCAATGCATGAAGAAATCGCTGAAGTTCTATATCTTATTGTTCACTTCCAAACACTGTTCTTTTTTTTTTTTTTTTTTTTTTTGAGACAGAGTCTCACTCTCTTGCCTGGGGCGAGTGCCGTGGTGTCAGCCTAGCTCACAGCAACCTCAAACTCCTGGGCTCGAGCAATCCTACCTACTGTCTCAGCCTCCCAAGTAGCTGGGACTACAGGCATGCGCCACCATGCCCGGCTGATTTTTTCTATATATATATATTTTTAGCTGTCCAATTAATTTTCTTTCTATTTTTGGTAGAGATGGGGTCTCGCTCTTGCTCAGGCTGATCTCGAACTCCTGAGCTCAGAACAATCCGCCCACCTCGGCCTCCCACAGTGGTAGGATTACAGGCGTGAGCCACCACGCCGGCCCAAACACTGTTCTTTATTGTTCTTACATATATTGTATAAGTAGAGTTTACTACATTTCACTCGGTGAATAAATGCAGCTCTATTTATAAATGAAATGATCACTCAGTAATCAGAATGAAAATGATTAAACTTTATTTAAAATAGGAACTCTCTAGCCAGTGGTTTACCATTCTTGTGGCGCAATGGGAGAAAGGGCCCACAGGGTCCTTCTTTTAAATTGTCTACTCTTACTTTTATAGATTAGAAAGTAAAAGACCAAATAAGACACTATTAAGACAATGGATTAACTGAACGAACTTGAAGAAGCTGAAATAATTAGAACAGTTTGTGAACCTCATGTGCAAAGACTACTGCTACTTTTTTTAGTATGTGCAAATTCACATCCAGACATTTAACACTTCCAACAGAGTTTACCATTATTTATTTTTAAACATATTCAACTGTTTACAATTCAATTATGAGTATATGATAACCATTTTTTCACATTATTTTACACATCAATATTGTAATCCAAATAGAAAGATACAAAAGTGAATTGTGCTTTCCTTTATATTTTGATATTGATAGCTTCTGAGCAATTGTGTTATTTGAACCAAGGGAAACTGTATCACATGAAATATGCTGTCCCAACATGTTACATAAAATGTAACATTGTCCATTGTTTAATCATAGGAATAAAGAATAAAGTGATTATTCTTTAATTTTTATTTTATAGATGAAGAAAGAGTTGATCTAGAGATACGATCCTCAGCCTTTCATATTTTTATTGAGACACACTTGAGTTACCATTATGTTCAAGTATTCAAATATTTTAAAGCACATTATTAGATTATTATTAATACCTTGCAACACAGATTAAAAATCAGTAGGTTGTCAACTAACTGTCAACACTCCAAAAGACCACCAAAAATTAAAAAAGGTAAAACTAACTTTATTAGGCATATGACAATAAGGGACAACATCAACACGAAAGATTCTTATTATAAATATAAACAGGTGTATTTAGTGTTTTGTGTTTTTAATGTTCAGGAATCTAGGCCTAGATGGCTTAGGGAAGACATATACATGCATGGATCTCTCTGGAACCGAGTAAAGTTCATAACATAATAGTTTAGTATTTGTATGCAGAAAGGGTCTTGAAGCAAATCATGATAACTAAACTGGTATTTGAGAAGCAAATTGTTTACCCAGGTAAGATAACTATTGTCCTAATAAAAGACATGTTTGCTGAGATGAATTAACTTTTTACCAAGATAAATTTATGTATAGGAATTTCCTGAAGCAAACAGAAATTATTAGTTTATATCCTTATCTTCCTAGAAAAGAATGTCTGGGAAGAAATGATTAAGTCAATTTGATATGAGTGATCTTAATTCAGTCTTGATGGATTCAATTGGTCTAGTCGCAATTTTCAAGGTTATAAATGTTTCTCTTGCTACAAAAGCTAATGGCATAACTTCCTGCCCCACTCAAGAAATCATATTGGAATGTAAACCATTATAAATATAAAATGAATTATTCACCTGTGTTATTTTTAATCAATAACGCTATCTTATTACATTATTTCTAACAAAACACAGTATTTTAATACTTTAAAAAAATCACTTTCTGAGAAGCAAACCTAAAAACCAACAAATTTGTATGATAAAATGGAATTTATTCTTTTGTAACACCAAGGGAAAGATCTATTGGTAAGAGATTATTCCTACAATTATTATTACTTCTTCCCCATAAGAATCATGCACTTAAAAATGCCTGATTTCCTTTATGTATATATATCAAAAGAATTTAGGCCAAAGACACACATAGATAGGTAGGAGCTCATACACATGTATTTAGTAACTCTGTGATGTATAGGAAAATACAATTTACTTTGGAGGAAGTCATAGGAAAATATAATTGACTGTGATTTCCAGTTTGATCACTGACTGACATGAAAAAATTGACTTCTCTGAGCATGCCATTTTTTTTCCCCTCTGGCAAATTAGGACACTGAAATCTATAGTCTTGAAGATTTTTTGTTTTTTTACTCTTGGCTAGTATAAGGCTTAGAGTGTGCGTGTGTGTATGTGTGTGTGTGTGTGTGTGTGTGTGTGTGTGTGTGTATTTGAAAAATTGTAAACTCTGAAATTCTGTAGAAGATTAAGGTACCATGTCAGTAACACATACTAAGTCAGGCACAATTTTTGTTTGTAATTTAATAGCTTTATGAACAAAATCTACTTTTTTCTTTTGTGATTTACAATGAATTTTCTTTAGATTTATTTATAAATTTGACAAAAGAAATAATTTGCAGACATTTGAAATTATCACTTACGATGTCAATTGAGTTGATAGAAGAGTTGCTTTCCCAGATGAGCAAATTCTTGGGATTGAGAAATTGGTTTACAGGAATTTCCTGAATCAAACAGTAAAATGTTCATTAATTTGCACCTCAATCTAGCATGAGGTATAAATAGTAAAGACATACCTTCCACATACCTTCCCACTTTCTGACTGGTAAGTTCATAAGATATTTGGCATATAAATTACAGAGCAGATGTTTTTGTTTATATCCATATCTTAGGCCTCTAGATTTAATATCATAGATAATCATTTACTAATTACGAAATGTCCTATCTGGGTGTGCTCCTTCACAAAACTTTGTAGAGGTATCACTTCTCCAGGCAGTTTCAGTTATTAACTGAAATAAGAACAATGAGTTGATTTCAACAAGTTTTTATAAATATTTTAAAAAGACAAAGTGAAGTATCTTTTAAATATGAAATGCTCTGAGTATAAAACCCAGGATATAAATCAAGAAGCAGAATTCTTCTTCAATCTTCATGAACGTCTGGGTGTCAATTTAAGGCTCAGGTTTGTTGCCTGAAGCTTTTCAAGATGGAGATTTATGAAGGAATACAAGTGATAAGTCAGGCATCATTAAAGTGTCATTCATTAAGAAATGAGAGGAAATATTAAGTATGACAAAAGCAATTATAACTAAGGGATAACAAAATGTGAGCTCTGTTAACGTAAGAATGTAAAACATATTGCCAAAGCAACTGATATTTGCATGAATAATACAAAAGTTTTTAACATTTAATTTCCGATTAGAGCAAAATTATTGTCAGTCAAAAGATAAAGAAATATTGAATGCTTTTTGTATATTTTGTGGGTCTGGATATTAGGATTATGCCAAAATTATATGTCTTGTACATATTGAATTTCAGTTACTGAAATTCATAGTATACATGTTTAGAGAATGAGGTCATTTTGAAAATATAATCTTGTCTTTCTCTGCCAAGAATATACCATAACTATTGTCCTAATAAAAGGGCATTTATTATTTATTTATTTATTTATTTATTTTTTTCATTCATTCTTTGTTCAAATACCTATTGAGTACCTGCTATCTGTTAGGCATTGTTTTAGGCACTGAGAATATTATAATTAACAAAACAGAAGAAACTCCCTTCCATTATGAATGTTATCTCCTATGTAGATTCTATAGGTAACCAACAAACTGGATTGTCTTTGACGTTTTTATATAGACCTAGTGGCTGGAAATATGTCAGCTGTCAACTTCTCAGAAAGACCACCCAAAAGGTTGTTGTTCAAGTAAAATTAAGGTTTTTTTTTTTTTTTTTTTTTTATTTACTGCTATAAAATTTGAAATGGTTAATTTTATGTGTAACTTTGGTTAGGCTACAGTACTTATTTATTAGATATTTAGTCAAATATGTTTGGGTGTTGCTGTGAGAGTATTTTTTAGATGTGAGAATATTATTTAGATCAATAGACTTTGAATAAAGCAGGTTACCTTCTATAATGTGGGCGGACCTCATCTAATCTGTTGAAGGCCGAAAAGGCTGACCTCCCCTTTGATAAAGGCAATTCTATCAGTCCCTAGCCTTTGGACTTAAAGTGCAACATCAACTCTTCCCTGGGTTTCCAGCCTATCAGCCTAGCCTGCAGATTTTGGACTTGCCAGCTCTCACAATTACACGAACCAATTCCTTAAAATAACTTCTTCCTCTATATAAATCCACATCTCATCTGTTCTGTTTCTTTGGACAACCCCAGCTAGTTGAAGGGATGACACTATTGTGACAGTCTTAAGTGCGTCTCAGAAGGGTGTAGGAAGAGACTGATATTATAGAGTTTTATTAAAAAGAATTCTCAATATCTGGGAAATTTTAAGTCAAGTCTTGCAATTCAAGGAGCTAGTTCAGAGTGGGTACAGTTTATTTAAGCCATACTGCTATTCTCATAGTAACTTACTATACGATTTTGTAGCCCTTCCTTTGACCACCATCAATAAATCATACTTTCGTAACTATGAAAATTTATTCATCAAATGGATGGGCAGATATTTGCATCTAGAAAAGATGGTGTTAAATTTTAGTATTATCAAAGCAAGCAAAATTTACTCTTTGCTTTGTTAATGCTAGGTGAAACTGCCAAATAAAAGATTTCTTATTTTTGTGCCAAGAAAATGGGAAGAGACCAAGTTCTGGGGAAACAAAAGAAAACAAAACATACATCAAGTGGATGTTAAAGAATATAAACACAATGTTTGATCTTGATTTTTATAGCTTACAACTTTATATTTTTCATCCAGGAATGATTTTTGCTCTTTTTTATTTGTGGGGTGGCAAGCAGGGCCAATGCTCACCGCTGCTGCTGCTGCTGCTAATAGCTGTGAGCAGTCTTATTTAGAGATGCTTTGCCAGAACAGTCTAAAATAGTTTCCAGAACAGTTTAAAGTGGTTTAGAAACAATCTCCTTTATTTTTGTTACATGCTAACTGAAAACAAAGCTCTGTAACGTGTGCTATAAATAATGTGTTTATTTAGCAAAATTAATGTTGCATTGCTCTGCAGACCATTTATGATTCTATGGCACTTGGATGACAGGAAGGTCCTGTCACAGGTATCAGCCGCCTGTGCTATCGGTCTCCAGCAGTGGCTCTGTTAATTATCTTGCCATAGTGTCTGAGACAGATAGCAATCTTTCCTAAAGAGCAGACAGATTTAAAGAGGCAGAATTAATTAAAATTGATTCCTACATTCTGTCACGTAGAGGCCTGCTGGGAGCATTTCCTTTCTACATACCTTCCCACTTCCTGATGTTGTACTACATGGTACAGGTGGAAATCCCTACCTTAGAATACTAATTATGGAGCTTGAATGGGACTATCCATGGTGATTGGCAGTGTAATGCATGAAAAGATTTTAGAATTTATTTCATTTAAGGGATTTCTTGAGGGACTGATTCTTTCTTCTAACTTTTATAAGTTGTTATTGAGAGGAGGACAAAGCTGAAAATCCAAGGTCACTAAGGATTATCAGAAAACTTGCAAATGAACTACACATTTTAATAGTTGATTGTTCAGCATCGTATGCTTTGAAAAGACATGGGAAGTATTGCAGATAAAGATAACAAAAGTATTAGTAAATACCCATGTATGATAACAATCTTTTTTTTCTTTTAATGAAGGCATATGAATAATAGAAATGTATATCTGAGCATGGGCAAATAGCAAAGAAGAATAAAATAACTTGATCATCACCTAAGTTTTTTATGCTATATGTAATTAACTATTATCAATTTCTGTCAACAAGGGAAGCATTATTACCTTTAATCAAAATAATAATTATCTAGTCCTGGACAGTGTGGGCTATGTTTTTCTTGACCCAAGAAATGTATTAGTTAGTGGCAATTCTAAGCTGCTGAAACTAAAAACACCAAATCTTTAAGTGAGGTAAATATTAGCTTTTATGTAACCAATCCAACTATGTACATACCATACCATAAATATGATCTTTGGAGGATAGTGTTCCAGGAACGGTAGTGTGTTGTACCATCTTCATCTTCAACACACAGATTTTATCTATCTGCAGGAAGAAGAAAAGATACAATGGATGATATTAAGTCTAGGAAAGGAAGAAGGCATACTGCTTTGCTTTATAAACAGGACCCTGAACTTGTAAATATCACTTTGTGCTCATATGCTATTGATCAGTCACTAGCGAAATGCTGCTACCCAGCCAAACCTCTATTACTGTGGAGCACACAGAGGATGGTATTAAGGAGCAGCTGGTTTCAATAAGGAATGCAAAAATCAAAGAAACAAAATCATGAAGTTGAAAGAGTTAATCATCAGAGTTTGCTTTACATTTCTTGTAATTTCATATTTTATGTATTTAGAATCCTTTCCAGAGTTAGATATTAGATATTGAAGATTAATCATGATTTGGAAAACAAAATAAGTCATGTGAAATATCCTCCTTATGTACATATCTAACAGATTTTAAGAAAATAATGATTTAGATATAAATGTGAATTAAATAATAGGAAGAAATCAAGATTGAATAGAGAGCGAATTTAACCATTATGTTTTTCTCTCTCCTCAAGTATTTTTTATGTTTTAAAATTGACTGAACTGTGTCATTCCTTATAGCTAAATGAAGGTTTCTGAAGAGAATTTATACATCTGTGAAGTTACAAATATAATGTACAATGGTGCTGTTACAATCACATAATAGTGCTTTAATGAATATTTTCTATCTTAATATATGTTCATTCTTTTAACAAATATACATGGACCACCCAATATGTGTTAATATACTGTTATGGACTTTGAGAAGAACACAGCAAAATAAAACAGGTCATTTCATTTATTTGCTCTTTGAAGTAAATATCTATTACTTGCAGATACTTATAGAATGTGTAGTTTATAACGAAGAAATTTTTCAGAGGGGATTTCGAGCATCAAGTGTTATTTTTAAGGAAGTTTTTATGGAATTGTCCAGGTTAACAACTAAAAGTATAATAAAAGCAAAGGATGTAATATTACCTTACAGATATAGTGAATTCCTTTTTCACAGTTCTAAATTGCTTATCTAAATGTGTAGCCTGACAATGTAGAAAAAATTAAAATAAATGGAGAGTACTATCTTTCGTGATATTGTTTGCAGCCTATATATGTACCAGTATATACCGAAAATTGAGAGTAAAAGAAGCCTTAAAATTTTAGAAATATAATCTTTCCAAATTTCCTTGCATATATTTAGGTAAGTAAAGTTTAAAAATATAAACTTTGAGAGTGCCCTCTACTTAACACGAGAAGAGAATGATGTCCACATTGTCCGGAAATAAACAATTTTTGTTTCTAACAAAAGTAGTTTTATTCTATGGATTAATATATACTGGTTTATTTTTATTCATGTATTTCTCTACCTTCAAAAACATTTCACCATAAATGTGCATTACTTTTCCCATGATTTTAAAAGAGTTAAAAGATTGTATAGAATACCATCCTCATACATAAACTGTAGCACATTGACTGAATACCCCAGATTTTATTATAATACAATCTTCCATGTATTAGTTTTATAAAGTTGAACAGTTTATAACTGACAAGTACTTTGTGACCGGTCAGTTACAGAGAATCAATATGATATGAAAACACAAAATGCAGCTTAACAAACATATAATATTTTGAATAAAAGCTAGTAAATATAACAATGTTATGAACAAGTATCTATAATGAAAAGTGACATTAGGAAATTGTACTAGGATACTTTGATTTTAGATTTGTCATACATTAAGTATTTTGTGGATGAAACTAATAACCATCAAAATAGAATGGATAAGACTGCTTTTAAAAATATGTAATATGAAAGATATTAGAAAATTATAGTAGATACCTGATCGAAGATACTAGTACCTTAGATTCAGATTTGTTTATTGTTCCAGAAATATCTCATTTCAAACCCAATGTACAAATTATTCTTTATAACTAACATACAAAAAAATTTGGGTTAGACTAAGAAAAATTTACACAATTTCAAATTTTACACTGCAGAGAGAGATCTCAGGAGTCCCCTTTTCCTTCACTCCCATCTAGTAGACAGTCTCAAGACAAACAATAAAATTTAATGTTTATGGAGAGTATATCACTTATTGCTATAAACTCCTAATCAGTTTCTTTGACTTTGACCTTTTCTCCTCCAGGCTGATTTCAATAATGCTGGCAGAATTATCTTGTAAGTTCATGTAAGGATTAAATAAGGGGCAACATCTAAAATCATACTAATGATTACAGACTTATTTGTGATCAGCTTGCTCTGGAACTTTCCAGTCTTATTTGTCATTTTTTGTCTTTCCCAGCTCACTGTCTTTGCTTTCAGTTTTTCTGTGGACTTGGCTCTGTCCTCCTCAGGCTTGTATGGGTGCTATTTCTGTGTCTGTTTTTCATTTCTCCATCTCTTTCACTGTCACCTCTTTTCCATGACGATTCTACTCCTTCACCTCAGGCCTCCATCACCCAGCTATGTCCTTTTTCTATAGAGGATTCCATAACACCCTGTTCTTCCCACCATGCGTAATAGTCACCATACTGCTTTGTATCCGCCTATTCACTTGCCTAAATGCCCACCTGGCCTGTAATTTCTGTGAAGCCAAAGGCATTCTCTAGAGTCGTTACCCCAGTTTCTAGAACAGGCTACTATAAATATTCTTTTAGCAAAGACATGAGCATGTCCTCTCTTGTCAACTGGTATACAATGTAATGGCTTTATTAGGCAAATTTTTAAAAACATTCAAATGGTTTGCTGGTATTTTTTACTGATTCAGTTGCTTCCATAATATCATGTTCATTGTTTTGGTGTGATAATGGATGATTGCCAGGTTATTTTGGTCATCTAGATGACTAAGTCATTTTCAGCGCTTTTGACTTCAAATAGTCAATCTGGATGATTACATGTGAATTAGGCATCACAAATTTATGGACTGCTTAATAACAGACTTTCAAGTTTATAAAAAGAATATGGATGATGGTAAGCAGCTGTTCCCTTTTTCATTAATAGGGAAAAAATGAGGAAATAGGCATAATAATTGCAACGGAAGGGATTCAAGTTAGTTAATAGTTAGGGATTATTATTTCTCAGGTCTTTTGTTAACAAAGTAAATTCATGTGGAATATGTGGAATATTTATAAGAACTAAGGGAGTAGTAGTATTTCATAATGTTAAAAATTAGAGTACCAATAGAGAATTAATCTGGGCTATTTATCTTCTGCTCAACTATAAATATATATGTAGTTTGTAGTTGAGCAAATATGTATACTATATACATACATAATATACACATTGCAAATATTTCTTTCTCCTTTTGTTCCTTGTTTCAGCACTAATTTACTACAATATACTTTTAACTGAAAGCTTACCTTCTTTGTACACTTTTTCCTGTTCCATTCATACAACACATTATGTCAAAAAGTACTTATTTTTTGTTCAAAGCAAATTAGTATGTCGCCCTGTTGAAAATGTCCCAGTGGCTCTGTTTTACATTTAGAATAAAATTCAAACTCCTCACCAAGGCCCACAAGGTGCTATGTCATCTGCCCTACTTCTATGTGACCACCTCATCTTCTGCCTCACTCAATGTATTTACTGTTTTGAACTTCATTCTGTTCCTTGAATTTATCAAGCTTGTTCATGCCTGACAGCCTTTAAAATTGATGTTTATTCTGGCTGAATGTGCACCCCAGATCTTAACATGCCCACTTCTTTCTCATCAGTCTGAGCTTAGCCAAAATTTCATCTTTTCAAAGAGTTATTTTATGGACATTCTAGGGAAAGCTGCCTGCCCTGTATCCCTATTACCTTCTTTGTTTATTTTCTCTGTGGTATTTAACACTGTTCAACATCCTCATGCATTTAGGTGTTTGCGTGTTTATTATTTTTCTTGTTTCTGTTCTCCAGAGGAATATGAGCTCCAGGAAAGGAAGTGTCTTATCTGGGCTTTTTTTTTTTTTTTAATCACTGTATCTCCAGAACCTAAAACACAGACCAGGAACACAGTTTGATAAACGAATACATGTGGAAAGTTTCATGTGTAGAATACCACTAGGCTCAAGAAATAAGAGCACAAGGAAAAAGCATAATGCTTCAAGAAACTCATTGTTAATATCGCTTTCATGCTTTCTGGCTTCTTTGAAAGGCTAATTATTGAAGTCACTCTACTGCTAATTAATATAGTACATGGCATATTAAGGTTTTTCTTTTCTTGTAATGTTCTATATTAACAAATATTAAAAGAATCTCTGTGGATATTTAAGTGCAAACATTTTCTCTAATGGGACTACCCATGGAGAAAATTTTATAAATCTATCCATAAAATATAGTAATATTAATTGTACCTGATGTGAAGCAAAAACAAAATAAATAGCAGCTGTTGT